>RJWM01045928.1:0-12552 GCA_004363535.1 Dasyprocta punctata
TAACATCCCACTGTCACAGAGAGACAGAACAACCAAACAAAAAATCAGCAAAGAAATAACAGAACTGAATCAAACTTGTGAACAAATGGACCTAGTAGATGTGTACTGAGTATTCCACCCATCAACATCAGAATACACATTCTTCTCAGCTGCACATGGGTCATTCTCTAAAGTAGATCATATACTGGTCCACAAAACATGCTTAAGTAAATACAAAGGAACTGAAATAATTCCATGCATATTATCTGATCATAGCACAGTAAAATTGGAAATGAGTCACAAAAAAACCTACAAGAACCACATAAACACATGGAAATTAAATACTCTCCTAAATAACCAATGGGTCACAGAAGAAGTTAAAGAAGAAATTAAACAATATCTACAATTGAATGAAAATACAAATACAAATTACTGGAACCTGTGGGACACAATGAAAGCAGTCCTCAGAGGGAAATTTATAGCACTAAACTCCCACATCAGAAAAATGGAAAGAACACACATAAGCAACCTAATGCTGTACCTCAAACTTCTAGAAAAAGAAGAGCAAGTCAAGTCCAAAGCCCAAAGAAGGGAGGAAATTATCAAGATTAGAGCAGAAATTAATGCAATTGAAACTAAGAAAACAATACAAAGAATTAATGAATCAAAGAGTTGGTTCTTTGAAAGAGTAAATAAAATTGATAAACCCCTAGCCAACCTTATCAAAAAGAGGAAAGAAAAAACTCAGATTCATGCACTAAGAAATGAAAAGGGTGAAATCACTACAGACCCGGTGGAAATACAGAAGATCATCAACACCCACTTCGAAAACCTTTACTCACATAGATTCAATAACACAGAAGAAATGGACAGATTCCTAGAAACTTATGAATTACCAAAGCTGAATCAAGAAGATGTAAAGCGACTGAATAACCCAAGTTCAGCTAATGAAATTGAAAATGTATTCAGGACCCTACCAACAAAGAAAAGTCTGGGCCCTGATGGATTCACTGCTGAATTCTACAAGAAATTTAGGGAAGACTTAATGCCAACACTCCTCAAACTCTTCAATGAAATTCAAAGGGAAGTAAGTCTCCCTAACTCATTCCTGGAAACAAGTATTACCCTAATACCAAAACCAGAGAAGGACCCAACCAAAAAAGAAAATTACAGGACAATCTCCCTCATGAACATAGATGCAAAAATCCTCAATAAAATACTGGCAAATAGAATACAGCAAGTTATCAGAAAGATTATACACCATGATCAAGTGGGATTCATATCAGGAATGCAGGATGTCTCAACATACAGAAATCAATAAATGTAATACACTATATCAACAGGGCCAAGGACAAGAACCACATGATCATCTCAATAGATGCAGAAAAAGCTTTTGACAAAATCCAACACCCATTCATGATAAAACCCTACAGAAAACACTGTTTGTAGTAGCCAGATCTTGGATTCAACCCAACTGCCCATCAATCAAAGAATGGATAAAGAAGATGTGGTATTTTTATACAATGGAGTACTACTCAGCTATTAAGAAAGATTGCATTGAGACTTTTATAAGTAAATTGATATGACTTGAGGCCATACTCTTAAGTGAGATAAATCAAACCCACATGTGTAAATACCGTATTGTCTCCCTAGTATAAGAAACTGAAAAAGTATGTATGATCCAAAATCTACAATAAATGCTATGTAAGGGTAAAAACTGCTTGAAGAGCAAAAGTAATTGGGAAGGGAAAAGGGGGAAAGAGAAAAGGGAAAAGGAAAAGATATAAATCTGTATATATGTGTATGCAAGATAACTAAAATGAACATACTGCTGAATGTATTATTGAGAAAGATCGGTTAACACTCATATGATTAGATCAATTTTACTTGTCTATATCTGTTAATGTAAACAACCATTTTGAAGATAATGACACACAATATTGCAACTATTGTCAAGTTTCTATCATTCTGTTTTGTAAACCTATAATGTTACTGTTGTACATCTACTCTAGTTGTTTGTTTCTTTTGCTTTTTGTCTTTCTCATATGTGTCTTTTTTTTCTCTTAAATAAAAAAAAGGAAAACCTAAAAGAGTTAAATGTTTCAGGGGAATGCTTACATCTAGAGTAGTCAGTGTAATCCTAGCACTCTGGGAGGCTGAGGCAGGAGAATCACCAGGAGTTCAAGACCAACCTGGGCTACAAAGTGAGTTCAAGGCCAGCCTGAACTGCACAGTGACACACTGTCTCAAAAAGACAAAAAAAAAAAGTCAGTGTGCAGGTGTGAAAGTATGGGATGGGATGGGAGAGGCCGGCAAGAGTGATGGCACCACAGGCAGCCCAAGGGAAATATTTCCACAGTTGTCCTGAGTGGGAGACTGGAGAGAAGGAAATCAGCCCTGGAAAAATTTTAAGAAGATTTCTGTATAGTTTTACTCTATGAAAACCACATGCGAACTTGCAGCAAGAATCTACATCACTCTCACGGTTTCTTAAATTGGACTGTTGTTTCTTTGAATGTTACAGTACAAAGACACTGAAGCCAGACCAGACCACCTGGTTTTATGTGAGTTATATTTCATTAAACAAAATGCATCTCCAGAATGCACCATCTTACCAAATTCCCAGCCAGCACTGACTTTTCTTATGATTGCAATGGCCTACAATCCATGATAAACTGTGTGGTCAGTATCAAGAACAACACAAAGATTGTGCTTTTGTGTTTTTGGTGTTCACATTCATAAGTCTTACCCTATTTTCATAACTCTTACTATTTGCAATTGTGGCATACAGAACTCATTGATTAACTCATAAAACCAATTTAGGTTGTGTCCAACATTATGGCTGTAAGTTTCTTCCATAGTGTTCCAGATCAATAGAAAGTTATAGACACTCCATCTGGCATGTCTCGGTCACTTTTCCCATCACTGGGACACAATACTCAACAGCCACAACTTAAAGAGAAGAGGCTTCCTTTGACTCACAGTTTTAGAAGTTTTAGTCCATACTCAGCAGGCTCAAATGCTGAAAACTGCCTGGTAAAACTGCCACAAAGCAAAAATGCTCACATTAGGGCAGTTAGGAAACCGAAGTAGGAAGCTGGGGATAGAAATATAACCTTCAAGGTCAGACCCCTTGTGACCCACCTCTTCCAAGATCCCACCTCCACACAACACACTTGGCCACTGAACTCACCAGATGAGTGTGTGGATGGCTATAGTGCCCCCATGATCCAACCACCTTCCAAACACATGAGACGTTGGGAGGACATATAAGATAAGAACCATAACACAGCAAATGGCAAGATGGTTAACAAATACAGTACTAGCTTAATAGTTTAATCACCTAAAAAAGATAAGAAGTTTTAGACCAAAAAAGAAGTCAAGAATAATATAACTAATCTGTGAATTACCTGTCACAAAAGGAACCATCATAAATACGACTCAGAAACAACTGTGGCACAATAAATCTTAGATGACAATTAAATTATAAGTCAACTCTTAGGACTAAAAGTGAATCATAAAAATTATGAAAATCCCTTGAAAATCCCTCAGGAAGCAGCACTTGGGAGACTGAGGCAAGAGAAACACAATGAGTTTGAAGCCAGTCTGAACTACACATCAAGACCCATCTCAAAGAAAAAGAGAAAGAAAGAAAGAAAGAAAGAAAGAAAGAAAGAAAGAAAGAAAGATCCTAAGGAAGGCACTGTGTTAAAGATAGACCGTCTCTGACACTGCCTCTCAGTTGTGTACAACACACCCAGATTTTCCTCCAAAGTTGGAAGAGATGACTATGACTTTAGCTGAGACTGGAACCTCTCTTCTCTTTAAAGATTATGTGGTAGGCTGGTGATGTAGCTCAGTGGTGGAGCACTTGTCTAGTACGAGTGAGGTCACTCAATAAATAAATAAAATTAGCCAAACATGGTGATGCATGCCTTTAATCCCAGCACTGGAGAGGCTGAGGCAGGAGGATCGCTGTGAGTTTGAGACCAGCCTAGGCTACAAAGTGAGTCCAAAGCCAGTCTGAACTGCATAGCGAGACTCTGTCCCAAAAAAATAGGGCCAGGGATTTAGCTCAGTGACCTAAGCACCTGCCTGGCAGGTGTGAGGTTGTGAGTTTGATCCCTGGTACCAAATAAATAAATAAATAAAATTACAGGTGGTGGTATCACACATATAATAGTTCCAATTATTGAGGAGGCTGAGACAGGAAGACGGCTCAAGAGTAGAAGTTCGAGACAAACCTAGGCAAACATAGACTCTCTAAAAGTAAATAAATGATGACTATGTTATGACAACAATATGTTTACCAAGAAATATTAGAACCACATTCAATACTATGAAGAGTTGATACTCTAAGCAGCACATGGGAACAAAGATAATAAACGTAGCAGTAGCTTCTTTTCTGTTCTTCCTGAATGCTCCAGGGCAAACAGTAGTGGGGTAGAAAGCAAAGTTATCTAATTTTAATTGTGTATTTTAAAATAAAACATGCTGGGAATAAATATAACCCTGAGTAGAACACGTGGCAGCATATGCAAGGCCATGCATTTGATCCTCAGCACAAAAAGGGAGGGAGAGAGAGAGAAAGGAAGAGAGACAGAGACAGAGACCGAAAATAAATGGCAAATTTAACCCTGGAAAATACGTCATGACATTCACTCTAAATCCATTTGGATGTTTGACCTCACCAGCAAATGCATATAGCTTAAAGTTCAAAGAAGCCTTTACCCCTTTGTCTCCCCAGAATTATCTTACAGGTAGAGAAAGAAGAAACTTCCTCCAGAGAGAACACACTGCCCCGAGATGAACTGAATAAAATACCTAAGAAAAGCCACAATTAGTTTTCCACCAACTTAACTTGGTCATGTGAAGGACAGAAAAGACCATTATGATAGACATAAACCATATTTTAAAAGCTGACAAGTCAGCCAGGGATTTAGCTCAGCAGCATAAGCGTCTGCCTGGCAAGTGTGAGGTGATGAGGTCGAACACTGGTGTCAAAAATGAAAAAAAAAAAAAAAAAAAGCAAAAAGCTGAGAAGTTAGAGGAGGGTGTGTTCCAGTTTGAAAGTCAAGAGTAAGCAGTTCATCCAAAGGATGCTAAAACAAGGGAATGTGGCATAAAGTAGATTTAAACATGTTGGCATATAAAGTATCAAAAACTCCACTGGAAAACACTGAGAAGCCACTCTTCTAAGAAAGCCTTTCAGTCACCTCTGGCATTGGCCCCAGCCTAGCATCAAGACCTCAGAGCCAAAGGAGGGAACTAAGTATGCATCTGAGAGAAGCTGTAAAGTGACCTGGCTCACAAACATCCTTCCCTGCCCCCACCCCCACCCCACCCCCGCATTTTGTCCTCTCCAACTGCCATCAGTCCAGCAAACCTAACAGTATAATCTACAGGTTAACTCCTGTCTTTTCCCTGTGTTAGAGGAAAGGTAGATCAAGAATTAGACAATGACTGTGAGAGAGGATGACCTGAGAAGGTAGATAGACTGCTACCAAGAAGGCTGAGAAGGAGGAACATGACTGCCCTGTTGCTTTCATGTATTCATTCAACAAGCACTGGTTAAGCATCTAAAATGTGTCTAGCCTTTGCTGAACATTTCTCACGTTAGACTGTTTTAAAGGGGATTGTTTCTAGCTCCTTTCTTAGTGAGTCTCACTGCATCACTGGGGGGAGTGAGCGTGAACTTCTCCTTCCGGAGGGTCATACCACTTACTAGTCATAATGCAGTCATAAGTTCCTGCCTGGAAGCTGCTGATCGCAGGCTGAGTCCTGCCAAATTGTTAGCTAAACTAAACCTTTTCACCTTTAAATTGTGTCAGGTATTGTGTCCAGCAATGGGAAAGCTAATATACTGAAGTAAAGTAAGGAAGATTAATCTGCCTGCAATTATTGGGCGAAAAAATGTCCCTCAATAGATGACTGTATAAGCAAAATTTGGTATATATACACGATGGAGCAGTAATCCTTAAACAGTAAGAAAATTCTGATACATGCTACAACATGGATAATCTTGAAGAAATTATGCTGAGTAAAATAAATGAGAGACAAAAGGACATACATAGTTTATATGAGGTACCTAAAATAGTCAAATTCATAGTAACAGAAAGTACAATGGTTTCCAGGAACTAGGGAAAAAGAGGATTGAGGAATTACTGTTTAATGATTATAGAGTTTCAATTAGGGAAGATTAAAGAGTTTTGATAATGAATGGTGATGACAGTTGCAGAGCAATATGAAGTACTGAATACCACTGAACCATGCATGTAAAAATGACTGAAATGGTATATTTTATGTGTATTTTACTACAGCTTTTAAAATCTGGAGGCTGCTTCATCCACTCATGGTTTATCCTAGGATCATAGTAACAGGAATTGAAAAGAAGAAAATTGAAATAATAGACAACACCAAGAGAACATAGCTAAGTTTTTTTTATTGGATGAGGAAAGAGGTTAAGAAAAAAAGAAAACATCAAAGTTTTTAGCCTAGAGTTCTGGGGAAATTATGGTAATGTTAAGAGAAAAGATATGGCCAAAAGAAGGAAGTGGTTTTTAAGCAAAAATAATGACTTCTGATTTTGACATGTCAGGTTAGAAGTGACAACGGAAAATTAAAGTGGGAAATCCACTAAGTAGCTGAAGAAACAAGAAAATGATGAATAAAGTGCATCTAGATCAAACTACCAAAGGCAAGCTGAGGACACCAACCTCACCATGAGGCAACTGGTGAATTAATAGTAGCCTTCAAATAAAAACAAACTGTCTTCAACTTCACTGTGTACAAAACAAACTGTCTTCACTGAAAAAGACTGATTAGTAACAGAAACAAATTGTTGAAAATGTGATTTTAAAAAAGCTAATGAAATATAAACACACACACTGTATATAGTGAGATATATATATATCCCTTTTTCTAAAATTGATCACTGTTCTATTTAGATGAAATTATAATGCTCTTCACATCTCATGGACAATATCCTGGAATCACATAGTTTGTCACATTAATTCTGAGACATATTTACCCAGATGGACAAGAAGGATTTAAAAAGAAAACTTTAGGATAAGTGCCATCAGCTTATCAACCGAGTTTCTCAGTCTTGCTTTCTGAATCATTCAACCTGAGATTGCTTGTGAACAGATATTCTAATACACAGTATATAGGGAGAGCTGTAAATGCACTATGGTTTGGTGATAATATCATTCTTTTAACCATTCAATAAGCATACATAGACAGCTCACTGTAAATCCAGGTACAGAATAAGAGTTCCAGGAATACAAAGGAGAATGCTACATATCTTGTACCTTGGAAAACCTTGAGACCTACAGAGGGAAATAGAGTAGATAAAGTATTAACTGATCTAACACCCTAGCACTCTCAGCTAGGTTTCTGATACAGTCCCATAGTACAAATACCCACTCGCAGTGTTTACCTTAATTTGTAGAAAGACTTGATTATATTAGATTACTGTAAACTGTTGAATCTAATTGTTACACCTTTGGTCACATATATAATATGTACTTACAATTCTTACTTTTATTGTATGGAGAGATATAGGTGTTGGCAAATAACAAAAAAAGTGAAGAATGAGCTATCCTATTATCAAATAATTTGAAGATCCTTTCTGCTTGAGTAAGTAAAATTATTCCTTGATTGACCCATAACTGACAATATTACCCACAACTTCCTGCTAGAACTTATGCGACTTTTACTGTTCTTCAATCTAACATGTTAAGAACAAGGACTGATTCATTCTATGAACTAATCATTTTATGAATATATCTTTATCTCCACAGATAATATGTCAGTTCCTTAAGGATAAGAATCGTACCTTACTTTTGAGATTTCTCTGAGCCTAGAGGGGTCTAGTAAATTTTTGCTTAATTTAATTAAATTAAGTATGTGTCTTAAAATCTTGTGTCAGGTTGTACTGTAGAACATGTAACTAAACATGCCATTCTTGGTTTGACTCAAACACTTCCTTCACTTTTTGTTGTTTTTAATATCCAAAGTGCTACTTCTCTTTCTCACAGCCAATTCCTACATCTTTGGAATTTACAGTATTTTCATATTTCCATAATGACACCTGCTGGTAGAAGAAGAATGGGTGAACTGCAGGAATTTTATTCAACTAACTGTAGCTAGCCATTGTCCAGTCTGAAACAACTAATGTTCCTGAATATACAGACTAAATCTCAATGACACCAAATACCAATGTACTAAAAATTTGACCAAAGAAGACAAGCGTTATTTCAGTACTATTTTCTAGCCAGAATTAAAAGGTAGGTACCCAAAGTAAAATTCTTGCGATTGAAGGTAGTTATTATTATTAAAGACCTCAAAATCCTCAGTTTATTCTGTTAAATATTTTACTCCAATTTCAAGTTGGCATTTAAAATACTGATATTTAAAAGAGTATCATTCACAGAAGCTTTTTCTACTCTTTTGTATAATTAATCACTAGATCAAAATTTAAGTGGCCGAGAAGACAAGAAATAAAGCGTTTTTCTCAGTGGCAACCAGCAGGCCATCTTGTCCTTGGGGATTAAACAGAGAGAAGCAGTAAGGCAAGCCATTCTGGAAACACTGCAAGAAATTCCATATATACCCTATGTCTCCTGCGATATCCTAGTAAGAGACATAGCTGCCAGCTTCATCTATCCTACACTATAGGCCTCTGAATAGACAAGAACATGCCTGCAATAAATTCTTGATGCTCAGTGCTCAGCACACAGGCTGGTGCACAGTAGGCACTGATGAATATTTTTAAATGAACAAGTAGAGGGGTGGATGTTTGTATATGTGCATAGTAAATTTTGTCTGGACATTAAAATGTTAACCAGATTTCACAGGTTCACTATGACAACACCTGAGTAAGTTTATTTAACTCAGTGGTTTGGAAGGCAGAAAAGTTAACCAATACAGCCTCAAATAAAATATGGATCAGCTATATGCACACAGGTTTCTTAAAGAGTTAATAAGTAAATGTATAACTCATTATGACACATATTATGCAGATTTATTTAACCAACTATCACTTTTCATTAAAAACCAGTCATGTGAACCAGTGAATGGGATGTAGTAGTCTCAGAACAATTTTTCTTTTTAACTGTTTGCAGGCTAGAGTCCACACTGGTCTTCATTTGCCGGACTGTCTGTGTGATTGTTTTGTTTTTACAAGTATATTTTTACAATTATCTTAGACTTCCCTAGACTTGCTGCAGTTTGATTTCTTTTGTACAAAAGAGGAATAGTTTATAAGCAAAGTGTGTGAAGTAGGTTGTTACTGAATCCGCATTTCAAAAATAGTGCCATTCCTCCAAAACAGCAAGGCAGAGACATAATTACCATGCATATTAGTCAAAAGTTGCAATTTGCTTTCAACAAGGAAAACCCTTTGGGCACCTTTTTGTTTGTTTGTTTGCTTTGTTTTGCTTTGCTTTGCTTTGCTTTGTTTAGTACTGGGGATCAAACTCACCACCTCATGCTGTGCCACTGACCTTTGGGTACTTTTTCTCCTACTGAATTCAGATAATGAATCAATTCAATAGCTACAATAAGCAACTACCATGTGCTATCCCTCGTAGGCACTGTAAGAAGGCAGTCTTGGGTTTGGCCCTCAAAGAAGAGTTCAACCTATAATCCCAGTACTCAGGAGGCTGAGGCAGGAGGAATGCTGCAAGTTCAGTGCCTGCCTGGGCTACACAGTGAGTTCAAGTTCAGCCTGAATTACATAGTGAGACCCTGTCTAAAAGAAAGAAACAAACAAACAAAGAGTCCATACTCTGGAATCACAGGCATTAGCCTCATCTGCTATGAGGTCTAAATTAGGCCCTGCCAGCAAGTCAGCACTGGGCTGACTTTGTATTCCAGCTCTCATCCTCACCTCACAAGACTTACCTCTGTGTGAATGTGGCTAAAATATACATAATGGAAAGAATGCACTGAGCCAGAGTACTATAACTCATTAAGACACCCTGTGAACTAAAATCCTAGTTCCTAGATTCCTACAATTCATGGAAATCCAGTTCCTGGCCTGCGGCTTTGCTCATCAATATTTGGAATTCAAAAATGAAGTTGTGTAGAAAAACTGCAGTGATTCAAAGTAATCTAATCTTTGGGCCTTATCAAATGAGTGTGTGCGTGCATGTGTGCGTGCATGCGTGTGTGTGTGTGTGCATGTGTTAGACCTAATATTTGACATAGCTGATTAAAGTATTTCATTTCCTGCTTAAACCCAGAGAAAATATCAGGATGATTCATTTTGTCTAGGGCTTATTAAAGACAAGAATTATAGGGGAAACCCCAACTCTCTTCTTAATACCCTTATATTAAAATTCATTTCAAAAAGACAAAATGTTTCCTCATCTGGGTCCCTGACCAAAAATAAACTGATGAGCTATCTGAGAGGAATCAGGGGGAAAAAAGGGAAATAATGTTTGTGCATCTATCATATACCAAGTACCATGCTAAGTATCCCTTTAAATCTCACAGCGCTCCTGTGAAGGATTACCATCCAAACTTTGTATCTGAGGAAACCAAAGTTCAGAGAGGCTAAGAAACTCATTGGAGCTACATGGCTCATAAGTGGCAGAGTCAGGACTTCTTGCATTATGGCATGTGCATTCTCACTACTCATGGACTGCAAAATTGCTGCTTCTGAATGTGACATAAAAGTGTAGGTATGGGACAAGGCTGATCCAGGTTTTATAAAACCTAAACTTTTACAAATTTTGTGTCTATCTCTAAGGAAAAATTCAAAATTAGACATAAAATTGAATAATAATAAATATTAAAATTATGAGAACTACAACCTTTTAATAAGCCAGCAAGGATTACAAATATTTACTTTCAAATCACACTTTTGACTTTGCATAGAGATATGTCTTTTCTGTTATATCCCAATTTAGATATGACAATAATTCTGGACAAAAAACCTGACACAAAATTATTCTAAAATTAAAGTATACACAAGTACAATTCAAATGTTCCTACATTGCATATGCTATATGACTGGATAACTAAATTCCTCTTAGACTTTACACTGTGTTTATTAATGAATGTGTGAGGGTTTTGTAATAGAACAGTTGTTTCTCAGGACACTTTACTTGCGTTTGGTGGCATCCATTCCTCTGAAACTAGACTTTCTTGGGACAAGATGCAATAAATACAATAAGACAAAATCCAGAATGGGATGCTGAAAACATGTATCTTCTCACATAGGTGTTCTTCCTGTACTTCTTTCAGGAATTTTTTTTTGGAGGGGGGATACCAAGACTCAAACCCAGGGCCTTGTCCTTGCCAGGCAGGTGCTATAACACTGAGATATATCCCCTGCCCTCCTTGATAAAATTTATTCTACACTATTTTGGAAAGAGATAAAAATAGATGATACTTGGCATTATTGAGCATATAGATAACATATTTTTCTAGGCATCAGTGCTGCTCACAATTTTAAATCTGCTAAAGGTCAGAATTTCCTACAGTCCAGCTTCTCAAATCTGGTTTCCAATCTCACTTTTTCTTCATTCCCCCTGTGTTTCCAATGATAGGAACACTAAGACTGGCTCATATCCTTAAGACCTCTGGCTCTCATCTTAGCTCCCACTTGGGTAAGTCATCCTGTGGGTGGCTTGCTTTTATGGTTTGTATCTAGATGTCCTCCCCAAAGCCTCATGCAATCATAAAGCTTTTTTCAGAGGAGGTAGAATCTAGACTGTGTGATTGATTCATAGTGCAATACAGTGATTAAGAGTGCTGAGATTAAGGGTGGATGATTGCTGGATCAGTCCACTGATTGGATTGGTACTGCCCTAATTCTGGTAGATTGGATACAGTATAAGGGATGGAAAAAGGCTTGTCTCACTCTCTCTTGTGGCTTTTGCTGTCCTTTGCCACCATAAACTATTGCCCCTCTGCCATGTGCCACCCTACCTCGGAGCCAGCAGATTATTGACTGAAACCTCTGCAAACTGTGAACTAAATAAACCTTTCCCCCTTTCAATTTGGGTGTCAGTTATTTTGTCTCAGCAACAAGAAAAGTAACTGAAGCACTCGTGTATTCCTAGAAGTGATTCTTCACCCAGGTGATTACAAAATCTGCTGCAAATATCCCATAAGTATCCCTATTTCAACTTCCTCTAGCCAGAATCAAAATATGGCTATCACTCAGTTGAAAGGTGATATGAGGTGACTGTGATGGCAAGGAAGTCAGAGTGGAAAGAGAAAGTGATCTATACGGTCTGCATTTAAAACTGATTTAAATCTTGCTTCTGCAAAATTTAGAAATATTCATGACCATGTGAACACATTTCTAGAGCCTTCATTAGATGGCCTGAGATCAACTGCCAGTGTGAAATAGGCCAGATTGGAGGAAAACTGTGTTGAAGGATAAGCAAGCCAAGGGCCAAGAAGACATATCATAAGGTTAATAAGGTTTCTGGGTGCATATACACATGAATGACTTGGTTTAAAGCAGACATTGTGTAAGGGAATTAGAGTAAAGGCCTGACAATCATCTCTGTTTCAAAGGTTTCAACGAATCACAGTCAACAGGTTTGGCTAAGA
>RJWM01045929.1:0-12562 GCA_004363535.1 Dasyprocta punctata
TTTTTTTTGCGGCACCGGGGATTGAACTCACAGCCTTGTGCCTGCCAGGGCAGGCGCTTAAGCCACCGAGCCAAACTCCCGGCCCTGGTTTTTTTGAGGCAGGGTCGCACTATGTAGCTCAGGCCAGCCTTGCGCTCGCGTTGTAGCCCAAGCCGGCCTCGAACTCACAACGCTCCGCCTACCTCAGCCTCCCGAGTGCTGGGATTAAAGGCGTGCGCCACCACGCCCGGCACATTGTGTATTTAATTTTGGAGCAAAACTTCCTAAAGAATAAATCCTCTTGGGCTGGGGATTTAGCTCAGTGGCTTAAGCACCTGCCTGGCAGGTGCAAGGTTGTGAGTTCAATCCCTGGTACCAAAAAAAAAAAAAAAATCCTCTTGTCTATAATAGAGAAGAAGGTGGTTTAGAATGGCAATGACAGATACCAGCTGGGCTTCAGTGAAGATTTTACATACTCCTCCTCTACCCCATACTGGGGCTGAGGCTGGGATCTCTTCCACTGCACCCCCAGCCCTAAGAAATTTAAGATGTGTACGTGTGTGTGTGTGTGTGTGTGTGTGTATGTTTGCAGCAGTACTGGAGATGAAATCTAGTGCCTTGCATACCTTGCATACAATGAGTTACACCTTCAGCCCCTACCAAAAATAATTAAATGTTGGGTGAAGTAGCTTGTACCAGTAGTCTCAGTTACCTGGAGGCTGAGGCAAGGGGATCACTTGAGCCCACAGGGTTTGAGAGCAGCTTGCAAAACATAGTGAGATGCCCATTTCAAAAGAATGATCTGAGGCTGGAGATGTAACGCAGTGATAAAACTCTTGCTTTTCATATACAAGGAACTCTGAATTTCATCCCCAGTACTGCCACAATGTTTTTTAAAATGAGGTAGCTACAATCATTTTTTTTTTTTTTTTTTTTTTTGCGGCACCGGGGATCGAACTCACAAGCTCGCGCCTGCCAGTGAAGGCGCTTAAGCCGATGAGCCAAACTCCCAGCCCTAGTTTTTTGAGGCAGGGTCGCACTATGTAGCTCAGGCCAGCCTTGCGCTCGCGTTGTAGCCCAAGCGGGCCTCAAACTCACAGCGCTCCACCTACCTCAGCCTCCCTAGTGCTGGGATTAAAGGCGTGCGCCACCACGCCCAGCTTACAATCATTTTTTTAAAAAATTTTTTAAGTTAAAAAATTTTTTTTTGGTAACTACAGTCTTGATTTTTATATCCTCAAATTTTATTAGTGCTCCATTTTTTAAATATGTATTTTGTTGTCGACAGTGATTGTACTAGGGATTGAACTACCTTGAGCAGGCTAAACACACACTTTTGCACAAGTCCATTACAACTTGAGTGCCCTAGTTTTCCTATCCATGCCTTGCTCTATCTTGTATTCTTTTCAATGCCTTCAGTTGCAAGTTACAAAAATACTTAACTCACACTTCCCCAGAAAAATAAAGAGGATTCATTTGCTCTTTAGGGTTAGTTTGACTCAAAGCTCTCTTCCTAATGCTCTTCTTTGCTATTTGTGAGATATTTATTTCAAGGCTGTTTAATCTTTTTTTTTTTTTCTTTGAAAGGGTCAGGCTAGGCCAGGCGTGGTGGCGCACACCTTTAATCCCAGCACTCGGGAGGCTGAGGTAGGAGGAGCGTTGTGAGTTCGAGGCCGGCTTGGGCTACAACGTGAGCTCAAGGCTGGCCTGAGCTACACAGTGCGACCCTGCCTCAAAAAACCAGGGCCGGGAATTTGGCTCAGTGACTTAATCGCCTGTCTGACAGGCGCGAGGTTGTGAGTTCAATCCCTGGTGCCGCAAAAAAAAAAAAAAAAAAAAAAAAAGAAAGGGTCAGGCTGGCCTTGAACTCACAATGTAGCCCAGGCTGGCCTCAAACTCATGGTGATTCTCCAGTGTCAGCCTCCCAAGCGCTGGAATTATAGACACACACCACCACACCTGGCCCTAAGGCTGTTAAATTTTACAGAGCATCTGGAGGAAACTAAAGGACTTTTTCCTGGATTTAGCTCAGCAGCAGAAACAGACTTATCTCCAAGACGTTGAGAAAATGTCTCCTGGGGACAAATTAGGACACTACCTACCACCTTTGAGCCAATATCCTGTGCAATATAGATTAGTTTAGGTAGCCAGAGTCAGGAGTGGACTCAGCTTCCCCAAGTCAGTAAGTGGGGGAAGTATGAATACCAGAGAGACAGCAGTAATGGTTATCAAGAAAAAGGTATATAATTTGGGGAAGAAAATGACATCTCTCACTTTTTCACCATGTTCTGACTACAATGTGTAATTGTAAAATGAAAACAAAACACCAAAATTAAATTTAGGAGACTTGGCTGAACACCAAGACCTTGGAAACATCTCTGAACTGTAGTTTCCACTTCTGTAAATTAACAATCAGATGAATGTCTTCCTCACAGAGCTGATGTAAAGTCTGAATAATACGGTCTTTGTAAAATCAGACTTTGGCTGACAAAATGTTTAAAGAGTGAGATGTATATCTGGTCTTGTGCTGGGTGCTCAGAGTCATAACAGCAATGAGCCCTAGTACTTGCCTCCTTTGTGTAGTGAGGGAACACACAGCTAAGCAGGAATTTATAATACAGTATACGAAGCATGCAAGTGGTCCGGTAGGTATTATAGAAGCACACAGAACTGCCGCGAGATTTGACCTGAAGACAATGAATGGACAAGGTAACAGAAAAGGCCAGGAATATAGCTCAGTGGCACAGCACCTGCCTGGCAAGCGTGAGGTTATGAGCTTGATTCCTGGCTCCCAAAAAAGAAAAAAAAAAAAAAAAAGGAACAGAAAAGATTTCCTACAGAGGTGGCCTTTGAGCTGAATCTTAAGGTTTTTCTGGAGTTGACTGCATGAGTTTGTCTCCTTTCCTGTCAAAGAATACTAAAGGTATTTAAGACTGGATTTTAAGGTTGAGTAGAACAGGAAGGACATAAAGAGCATCAGAAAGGTCCACAGATTTTTGGAAATTAGGAAGTAAATTAAAGAGTAGTAGTTGTCCAAGCTAACAGAAGGAAGTTATATCCTAAACTTTAGAGAGAAAAATCGTTCAGAATTGAGCCAACTTTGCCTGAAGACACCTGAGAAATTTAGTCTAGGAGGCTCCAGATACATTCTTACCACTGTGTGTGGGCGGGGGAGGTACTGGGGATTGAACCCAAGATCTTTGTACTGAGCTACATCTCCAGTCCTATCTTTTTTTTTGATTCTGAGACAGGGTCTTACTCAGTCACTGTTACGCAGGCTGAGCTCAAAATTGTGACCCTCCAGCTTCAGTCTCCTAGGTGTGTGCCACCATACCTATTTCCTTAGCCACTTTAAAGTTGAAACCTGTCTTTTGATATTCTTTTTCTTATATCAAATTCCTGCATTATTTTCTCCTATTACCTCTACTGATCATGCCATGTATTTACTTATCATCTTTATTACTGTCCTTTCCAACCAGAACATAAACTTCGAGAAGACAGGTATCTTTGCTTTGTTGACAGCCAGCACATAGTAAGCACTCAGTAGTATTTATGGAACGGATGGATGAAGGGACAAATGGATGGGATAAATAAATACCACAGAAGATAGTTACAAGAATGGGACTAAAATAAGGGCATTTTAGTTCAGATTTGAGATAGGCCTGTAACCCAAGGCTAATGAGGGTGAACCTTTTAGAGACCAAGTACCAGCACTGCAATTGGTGTTTTGTAGAATTTTACACAAATGAAATCATACAGTATGCACTCCTTTTTTTTATCTGTCTTCTGCACTTGTGATAAGATTTTTGAGATGCATCCTTCTCATCCTATGTATTATTATTTATTTCTTTTTAGTATTCAGTAGTATTGTTGTGTGACTGTAGCACAATTTGTTTATTAACTGATTTGTTAGGGGTCTGTGATGGGTAGTCTTTTTTTGGTGGGGGGGGTATCAGGGCTTGAACTCACAACCTTGCACCTGCCTGGTGTGATGATTAATCTTGTCAACTTGACTGACTTGAGGGATGTCAAAAAGACCAGTAAAACACACTTCTTTGTTGTTTTTTTTTTTTTTTTTTTTGAGACAGGGTCTCACTCAGACTGGCCTTGAACTCACTATGTAACCCAGCTGACCTCGAATTTGTGGCCATTTTCCTGCCTCGGCTTTCAGAGTGCTGGGATTACAGGTGTGTGCCAAGTAACCCACACTTCTGTGACTATCTTAGTAAGTCATGGTCGTTCGACCTTGGGGACTCTGATCTGGCCCCTTCCTCTCAGACTTTTTCACTCTCTCTGTTTCCTGGCTGCCACTATATTCTTCTGACAAGATATTTTTGCCTTGGAGCTAGTCTTATATGGACTGAAATCTCTGAAACCCTGAGGAAAAACAAACATTTTCTTCTTTAAAATATGTATGTTAGGGGCCAGGGACATAGTTCAGCAGCACAGCGCCTGGGTGAGTTCAGTTCCTGGTACAAAAAAAAAAAAAAAAAAAAAAGAAAGAAAGAAAGAAAAAGATGTATATGTTACGTATTTTGTCCTAGTAATAGAGAAGTGACTAATACAAAAAATAGGTATTGCGAGTATGGGGATTGCAGTGACTATACCAGACCATCTGGTTCACAACCCTTTTGAACTGGTTTGCAAGAAGAATTTGGAAAAGTTTGGAGAAGCAGACTGGAGAAAGTCTTGAATTCTATATGCCTTGTTTGATGGGTGATTCCTGTGGGTTCTCAGAAGATCAGAATGCTGCTAGGAATGAAGACAGTATACATTGTGCTCATGAGCTTTCAGATAGGAACAAGGATTCTATTGGAACTGGACTAGAGGCTATGCATGTTGCATTCTGGCAGAGAACTTGTCGGCATTTTGTCCATGTTTTGAGACTTTGTGGGAGACTGAGTTTAAAGATAACTTCAGAAGAAGGCTCAGTGGCCAGGGATTTAACTCAGCAGCACAAGCACCTGCCTGGCAAGAGCAAGGTCTTGAGTTTGATCTCCAGTACCAAAAATAAATAAATAAATAAATAAATAAATAAATGAAACAAAGAAAGAAAGAAAGGCCCAGAAGACCAGGCAGTATGCAGTGTGCAAAAAGTTTGAAGCTCCTGTCAGGGGCCCCTGAGAGAATGAAGCAGGGAGCTGGGGATTGAGGCCAAAGCTACAATGGAGACTCCAGGAAGTTGAAGGTAGAGATGCCTCTTATGTGGAGCAACTGTTGAGGAAAGTTGCAGGCAGTAACCACAGCCAGCCCAGTAGAGAGACTATGGAGACCATGACTGGCAGGGCCATGGGGTATGGGTTGCTCCTGCTCTTTGAAGTTCACATCATGCCACTTCATGCCCTAGCTTCTGGCTGTTAGCTGCAAGATTTAATGTTTGCCCTGCTGGGGTTCAGTCTTGCTTTGGTCAGATCCCTTTCTATTTCCTTCTTCTCTTTTAGAACAGGAATATTTACCTGGTACCATTGTACTTTGGGATCACATACCTAGCTTTTTAAATTTCACAGGGGTTAGCGTGGTTGTGCACACCTGTAATCAATCCCAGCACATGAGAGGCTGAGGCAGGAGGATCACTGAAAGTTTGAAGCCAGCATGGGCTATGCAGTGAGTTTAAGGCCAGCCTGAATTTCATAGTGAAACCCTGTGTCAAACAACAAACAAACAAATAGATTTTACAGAGGTTCATAGCTGAGAGTTTGAGATTTTGAATTTGGACTTTTCAGTAACACTGGGACTTGGGGAAAGAAATCAGGGCATTTTCTTTTGTATGCCGTACAGTTATATATGTCAGGAAGAATTATGACTGTATTATTGTCTCTATTTTGAGATTAAATATGGTTTAAGGAGTCAGTTATGTCTGGTGTCAAGCTGAAAAAAGGTAAACTCATGTTGGCTAATTTTTTTTTTTTTTTTTTTTTTTTTTTTGCGGCACCAGGGATTGAACTCACAACCTCACACCTACCAGGGCAGGCGCTTAAGGCACTGAGCCAAACTCCCAGCCCTGGTTTTTTGAGGCAGGGTCACACTATGTAGCTCAGGCCGGCCTTGTGCTCGCGTTGTAGCCCAAGCCGGCCTCAAACTCACAATGCTCCGCCTACCTCAGCCTCCCGAGTGCTGGGATTAAAGGCGTGCGCCACCACGCTTATGTTGGCTAAGCTTGATTGTCAACATAATGGCTTATGAGATGCCTAGGAAAGGCATCTTCTGGGTGTGTCTGTGTGGGTTATGGGGGCACCACTTTGGGGACTAAAACCTAGCTCCTGGTCCTTTCCTTTGAGCTCTCTCCCTGTCTCTGCTTCCTGCTACCATGAAGTGAGCATCTCTGCTCCTCTGTTCCCTTTTTTTTTTTTTTTTGCGGCACTGGGGATTGAACTCACAGCCTCACGCCTGCCAGATAGGCGCGTAAGCCACTGAGCCAAACTCCCAGCCCCAGGTTTTTGAGGCAGGGTCGCACTGCTGTTAAAGGCGTGCACCACCATACCCGGCTTCCTGTGTTCCCTTCTGCTATGATATTTCCACCAGCTGACCATGGACTGAAACCTCTGAAGCTGTGAGCCAAAATAAAAGTTTTCTTTTTTAAATTGTATTTGCCAGGTGTTTTGTCTCAGCAGTGGAAACGTGATTAATATAAGGTGGGAGGAGAAGTATGTATGTGGTGCTAAGGATCCAGTACAGGGCCTTATACATGCAAAGCAAGAGCTCTACCACTGAACCACATACCCAACCCAGGAGAAGAAGTGTGGAGGGTGATATTATAAGAAACTTAAATCATTAACCACCACAATAGTGGTTTAATGAATACTGTTTAAAAGTATTGAATCTAAAAATAGTTATATAGCCAGGCACAGTGACACATACCTGCAATCCCAGCACTTGGGAGGCTGAGGCAGGAGGACTGCTGGGAGTTCCAGGCCAGCCTGGGCTACATAGTGAGTGCAAGGCCAGGCTGAACTACATAGTGAGGCCCTGTCTCAAAAAAGCAAAAAACAAAAAGGCCCCAAAAAATAGAAAATAAAAATAGTTATACAAGCATATTATGGTGTTTAAAAATAAGGAGATATTTATAATGCTGGAAGAGTTTTGCGAACAGCTGCCTCTAGATTATAGAGGCAGGAGTATAAAAGAGAAATCAGTTGTTTTTAACAAGTTTTAAAATATTCTCTGACTTTTTTTTGTTCTTTGACATTTTTTAACCAAGTACAGGCATTACTTTGATAAATATAATAATTAAAAACAATAATTTGTAAAAGTATGAGTCAGCTTGGGATCCTGCCTTGGACCTTGTTGAATGAAGCTACTGAGAAAGAAAGGCAAGGAAAAAAAGTTGTGGTTAGCCAGATGGGGAAGATAATCTGATGACATAGATATATTGTAAACTGTAAATTACCTTACAAATGCGAGACTTCATTTAATTAAAAATTGACAAATGCTATGTACTCCTAAATAAAGCCGAGTGTGGTGATACCTGCCTGTAATTCCAGCACTTAGGGACGGTTGAAGCAGTAGGACTGTCAAGAGTTTGAGGACATGATGGGTATTTGCGCTGTTTCTAAGGTTTGGCTATTACAAACTCTGCTGCTATAAACATGAATGTGCATTAAAAAAAAAAAGTTTGAGGTCAGTCTGAGCTATATAATGGGTTCAAGGTCAGCCTGAACTACATAGCAAGACTCTGTCTCAGAAAACAAAAACACAAAGACAAAACTGATAACAATGACAAAAACCCCTAAAACTAAAAATAAACTCAGTGTGAATGCTTAACTCAATGCAGTTTAAATGCTTTGTAATTCAAAAGAATAAAAAACACTAGCAACATACGTAGTAGCCCTGCAATTTTTCTTTGTGTATCCTAGAGAAACATTACATATATTCAGGAAGACATTGACAAGACTGTTCATTGGCTGCTCATTAAGTAGCAGAAACTTGGAAGATAATCTAAATGTTAATCATTAAGGAGATGAGTAAATAAATGTGCAGACTTGGATGGAATGTGAGGAAAGAGAATGAATAAAATCTACATATATCATGAATGGTTCTTAAAAACAATACTGAAGCCAGGTATGGTGACAAACGCGTGTAATCCCAGCACTCCGGAGGCTGAGACAAGAGATCTTTGTGAGTTCCAGGCCAGCCTGGGCTACCAAGTGAGTTCAGGGCCAGCCTGAACTGCATAGTGAGACCCTGTCTCAAAAAGAAAACAACATCAACAAAATCAGTATTGAGTGAAAAAGTATCAAATTGCTGAGTGATAGTGTTACCATTCGTGTAAATAAAATCAAAACTAATGATTTTTCTATGGATAGACATGTAAAAGTCTTTTTAAAAAGTCTTAGCGATACAGCAGGGCATGGTGACACTTGCCTGTAATTCTAGCACTCAGAAGGCTGAGGCAAGAGAATCATGAAATCCAGGCCAACCTGGGCTACAAAACAAGACCCTTTCAATGAGAGATACACAGAGAGAGAGACAGAGAGACAGACAGACAGACAGAGACAGAGACAGAGACAGAGACAGAGAGAGACAGAAAAACAGAGAGAGACAGAGAGACAGAAAATGTTGGTAATAATGGCTACAGCTGTGGAGAAGAAAAGACCCTAGTTTGACGTTCTTTCACTAAGTGGCCTTAGTCAAAGCAAGACCTCCAGATGAAACTGGCTATCGGACAGAAGTTTGAATCTCCGAATTCCCGGCTGTTTTTAAACCTCGTGATGCAATTAGTCACACCTCTTAGATTTCGCGAAAGGACGTATTTTGGCCCTCTGGACTCACCGTTCGCGCAGCCTCCAGAAAGCCGCCGTAAGTTCCGCCCCCTAAGCTCAGGACGGCGCGAAAACCCAATTGACAAGAACTCCCGCCGAAGCCCCGCGGTGGGATCTGTGTCCTGTCGGCTATTCCCGCCCGGGCCCTAGTCCCGAGCACTCAGCCTGGAGCTCCTGCCTCGGGGACACTCTGTATTTGCCGGCCGCACCCCAGGAGTCTCGCTGCCCGCGCTTTCTCACTGCCTCTTTCCGCGTTTGACTCGCAGAGCTGGGCCCAGCGTCCGTTCTTCGCGCTTGTGGGCGCGGGTGAGCCTGAGACCAACCCGGTGGCCTGCACAGAGCGGGCCGCCTCAATGGCCTCTGGGCGGGCTGGGCTGGACCGCGTAAGGTCCTAGGAGCCGCGATTCTGGAAGGCAGTGAGCATGGTGGGGGTCCTGGCCATGGCGGCTGCTCACACTCCTGTGAAAGACTACGACATTGAGGTGAGGGTGAACATCTGTCAGGTTCCTTCCTTGGTCTGTTGGAGAATTGTCGGGTGGGTGGAAGGGGATCCTGAGTTTGTACCTGGGAGGTGAGAAGGGGGACGTGGCGAGGACTCACAGTTACAACTTCGTGTGGTTCAATTGCCCGAGTGTCATTTCTGAGTCATGGTAAGTCCTGACTAACACTGGGATTGTGACATGTTTGCGGGATCGCGGTAAATCAGGACTTACGAAAACACAGCCAGTTTTCAGATCCTGAAATGTTGATGGAATGTGATGTTTTGAGCATTTGACGTGTCAAGAAAGATCCCAGGGTCAGAGTTCTGGGTTCCTGATATGGGATCTAGAATTTTGGCGTTCAAAAAGTCTTTCAAGTTCGACTAGTCCATACACGTACTTGTACTAGGAATTGTGTTTAGAATGTCACTACCGGGCCGGGAATTTAGCTGAATGGCGCAAGCGCCTGCCTGGCAGTCTTGAGGTTGTAAATTCAATCCCCGGTACGGAAAAAAAAAAAAAAAAAAAAAAAGAATGTCACTACACGAATCAAGCAAATTACTTCATAAGGAAACCAGTTTCTCATGCCTACAGAGCTTAATATACTGCAATGGGGAGTCCCAGAGTGGTATGCTGATGTTCTATATTTGTCAGGTTTCCGTGACTAAGCAGTCATTATGATATTCTATGCTTTGAAGTAGTTAGTGGGTTAGCATTTTAAAATATACTGTATCGTATTTTTACACTTTTAGGTAGCATTCTCACTGATGTCTTGGTGTTGTTGAAGGGAGCTAAGATGTGTGTCCACTTAACTGTGGACTTTTTCATTTTTTAGAATCGAGGAACTGTCATAATTTTTTTTTCAATATTGAGGATTGAACTCAAGACCTTCACCCTGAGCTATTTCCTCAGCCCTTTATTTTTTATTTATTTATTTATTTATTTATTTGCGGTACTGGGGATTGAACTCACAACCTCGTGCCTGCCAGGGCAGGTGCTTAAGCCACTGAGCCAAATTCCCAGCCCTGATTTTTTTGAGGCAGGGTCGCACTGTGTAGCTCAGGCCGGCATTGCGCTCGTGTTGTAGCCCAGGGCAGCCTTGAACTCACAGCACTCCTCGTACCTCAGCCTCCCGAGTGCTGGGATTAAAGGCATGCGCCACCACGTCCAGCTATCCTTTAGTTTTTATTTTAAGACAGACTTGAAGTAAATTCCCCAGGGTAAGCTTGAACATGTGATCCTCCTGCCTTTGCCTCCCAAAGTGCTGAAATTAGAAGCGTGCACCACCACCTCTGGCAATGCTTGTCTAGTTGATAATAGCTATTGTACTCATATTTGTGCATGAAATCAAGTGAATTACTTACTATATTTCCCTGAAAATAAGACTGAGTCTCTTATTAAAATTTTTGCTCTGAAAGACATAATAGGGCATATTTTCAGGGGATGCCTTACTTTTTAATGTCCAAACTCAAATTACATTTATTCCAATACCGTCATACAGCTTTGGGAAGGTAATCTGACCTCTCCAAATCCTGAATTCCAGCCTGAATTTCTTGGAACTCCATTTCCTGTGGCACCATTGGTCCCAATCTCTCATATCCAGCAATAGACCTGTCTTTAAAGGAGCACTTCTTGTCCATGTAGCCTGCTTGTAGTACATTGGCAATATAGCTGCCAGTGATTTTTATTCTTTGACTTCTTCACCCAAGTCATTTCCTTCAGCAGGCTAGGCCTCAAAATTCAGAAGATGGCAGCGGATATAGCTTGGTGGCATAAATGCCTGCCTGGCAAGTATAAGGTCCTGAGTTTGATTCCTGGTACAAAAAAAGAAAAAAAATTAAATTCAGATTTTTTTTTATTTCACATGAGTGCGTTAAGTAGTCTGAAGATTCATTTTAGAAACAATTTCTATTATCAAGTGCCCATGTTATTCACACCTTGTCTGTATACTCCCAGTTGGTCATTCAGCAACAAGTCTTTTTTTTTTTTTTTTTTTTTTTTTTTTTTTTTTTTTTTTTTGTCTTTTTGAGACAGGGTCTTGTTATGCAGTTCAGGCTGGCCATGTGCTCACTTTGTAGCCCAGGCTGGTCTCGAACTTGCAAGGATCTTCCAGCCTCAGCCTTCTGAGTGCTAGGATTATAGGCATGCGCCACCACGCCTGGCAGCTCAGCAAACAAGTTTTGAGTCCACTGTTTACATAGGTATTATCTCTTCTCCGGAGGCATTTGTTTGGATATTTACAAATACTTACTTATAACATTACCATTTAAGTATGGTCAATACTATTATTTATATTTAATTATGTATTAATATTATTTTGTAATTTAATACCTTCATTGTGTTTTGCATCAGATGTACTAAATGGGTGTGTCTGGGCTGACAATCTTGTTTTTTCCTGGCTGACAATTTTTTTTTGTTTTTTCCTGGCTGACAATCTTTTTTTTGGTCTTTTTGAGATAGGGTCTCACTATGCAGTTCAGGCTGGCCTTGAGCTCACTTTGTAGCCCAGGCTGCTCTTGAACTCACAACAATCCTCCTGTCTCAGCCTCCCAAGTGCTGCGATTACAGGTGTGTGCCACTACCTGGCTGACAGTCTTAAGTGGGGCTTGTTTTTGGGGTAGGGCCCGTATTACAAGCATCTTTAAAAGTCATGTCAAAGCTTTTTTTGGGGGGAGGGGGGTTGATTTTTTGAGACGGTTTGGTTACGTAGTTCAGGCTGGCCTTGAACTCACTATGTAGCCCAGACTGGCCTCAAACTCTCAGTGATCTTCCTGGCTCAGTCTCCTGAGTACTGGAATTACAGATGTGTGCCACCAGCCCAGCAATCATGATGGCTTTGTTTTTGTTTGTTTGTTTGTTTGTTTGTTTGTTTTTTTGTGGCATCGGGAATTGAACTCACAACCTCACACCTGCCAGGGCAGGCACTTACGCCACT
The DNA here is from genome assembly GCA_004363535.1 of Dasyprocta punctata. Taxonomy (NCBI): domain Eukaryota; kingdom Metazoa; phylum Chordata; class Mammalia; order Rodentia; family Dasyproctidae; genus Dasyprocta; species Dasyprocta punctata. The sequence continues at coordinate 12,153 of RJWM01045929.1, forward strand.
GAGCCAAACTCCCAGCCCTGGTTTTTTGAGGCAGGGTCGCACTATATAGCTCAGACTGGCCTTGTGCTCACGCTGTAGCCCAAGCCGGCCTCGAACTCACAATGCTTCTCCTACCTCAGCCTCCCGAGTGCTGGGATTAAAGGCATGCGCCACCATGCCCGGCTCATGATGGCTTTGTAATACATTTTAATTTTCTAAAAATACACATTCCCTCTTATTTAAGGGGAAAAAAGTAAAAAAAAAACAAAAAACCCTTGTACCAGGCATGAAGGCAAACACTTGTAATCCTAGCACTCAGGAGTGTAAAGTAGGAGAATCGCTGTGAGTTCAAGATCAGTCTAAGCTGTATAGTAAGTTCAAGGTCAGACTGGACTATACAGCAAAACTGTGTCTCAAAAAAAAAAAAAAAA
>RJWM01045930.1:0-12559 GCA_004363535.1 Dasyprocta punctata
GGTGAATAATTAATATCCATCATATTATATATATAATGTATAAAATATATATCATATTTTCTTTATCCACTTGTTGGTTGACACCTAGATTTTATTTGCACTTCTTAGCTATTGTGAATAGTGCTGTAATAAACATGAGAGCATATACATCTCTTCTTTGAACTGGCTTTCTTTACCCTGAATATATACCTAGTAACCTTGTAGTGAGATTGCTGAATCATATAATGGTTCTATTTTTAATATTTTGAGAAGTCTATACTGTTTTCCATAATGACTGCAGTAATTTACATTCCAGTCAAGGAATGTGCAAGGATTTCTTTTTCACCAAATCCACATCAGCACTTATTATCTTTTCCATAATATCATTCATACAGAGCGGTATCTCATTGTGGCTTGATTTACATTTTCCTGATATTAATCACACAAGAAAACAATGTCATACTGTAATACTAACTTTGAAAAGTGACTGTATCTAATTTCCTAAATATTTTTTGAGGATAAGTTGAAGATCAAATACCACAATTCAAAAACTCAAAATAGGTCTCCACATACTTTACCCTAGAGAAACATGTCATATGGCTTATAATCTGTTAGTAATAGATATGAACTCATTAAATTGAAACAATATTTGAATGGACATCCAAATAGATATACACAAACAATTAATTTTTTGCTAGAGTTGAATAAACTAAACATTATACTTAAAAATAAGTCTTGCAATCACTGAGTTTGATCAAAATTACATTTTTTGTCATGCTACTTCAGTTTAAAAGCATAAAAGCTGCTACACTATTTGTGTGCCATCACTGACAAGTCATTTGGCAACTGCAAAACATTATTACTATGTCTGTCATAAGATAGCTGAGACAAATATGTAATTAAATCTGTGGCCTAGTAAAATGTTTGACAGATTGGGAGAATATTAGTTATTAGTGGTACTCTATGTCTATTTACCTGAGGCTTTGTGATATTATTTTTAGCTGTTTTCTCTATCATGATAGTTATCCTCCTGCATAAAAATAACAATTATTTTATTTATTGATATAATTTGGTAAATCATGTGAGCAAGCTTATTATTATCTATATCTCAATAAATTTAGGAATATCAACAGTATATGGAGATATAACACATCATCACATTGTGATCATTTAGTTTTTTTTTTTCTTTCTCTCTTAGTTAGGTCTGCGTGAGGGTAAATATTTTTCCACCACTAAAGCATATCTTTACTTGATCTTTGAATTCCTAAATGAATAAATAAACAAAAGATAAAGGTGAATAATATTTGAAAACATTCAATTCAATGGTATGTATTACTTTTCAGTGTTTAAAGAATCCTAAAGATTAAATTACTTAATGAGATGTTGCAACATTAATTCCTTATGCTTAAATGCTTTGGCTTCCAGATTACAGCAGATTGTTGAGTTGTAATGACTGAAACTTATTGAACTATATTAAATCTGTGTAGCAAGACTTTTATAAATATTTGAAACATTTTTACATCTCTTTTTGTAAATTATAGTAATCTAAAAAATTAGGAAAAATGTATTAGACAGTTTTCTAATCATATTATTTCAGAGAACATGAAAGAAAAATAAACATTTGAAGTTGAAATTTTCTGCAATAAGACTATTTATAAGTAGCCAATACCTCAAGCCAAAAGATTAATTATTGAATTGCTGCTTTTAAGCTTAAAGTGTTTACAGAACATTCCAACTTTACTATTGTATATAGAAAAAATAAAAGTTGCACAATTTAAATTTTGCCAAGTACAGAATTCTAACTTTAAGGTGAAACATCCTATCCATATTACCTCAACAGACTGTATTTGATAAGCCAACATAAAGCAAATAGGGTGTCTAAAAATGTTAAGATACTGTCAAGGACCACCTTGAAAATACAACAGAAGTTACACAAAGTTTGAAATGTTACATATGAAGTACAAGATAACGTATGTGCCGTTGTATGGGCTGACAGAATTAAAAATATATAACATACAGTGTGTCTTAAATAAATATATCTCATTTCCAGAAGTTTTTGTTTGGGAAATAAGTTTACTATATTATTAAATAACTCAATAAACAATACATTAGATATATTTGGGTATGAAAGTAAAAGAAATTGACTAAGAATATATAAAACTATGCATAACATGCCATATAAAGAAATTATAAGACAACTGTGTATTTAATACAGATATTTAAGAATTTCAAGCCTTTATTTAACTGATTTTTACACCATCTTTTATTCTTACAAAAATTTACTCCATTTATTTGCAGAAAATGCTACTCGGTAGACCATGTCCTTGAAGGCTTGCTTCACTTGCTGGTTCCTCAGAGTGTAAATGAAGGGATTCAGCATGGGAGCAACAGAGGTGTTGAGAATAGCTACTCCTTTAGTCAATGAGGCCTTCTCTTTGGCAGAAGGATTGGCATACATGAATATGCAGCTTCCATAAGAGATGGAAATGACAATCATGTGAGAGGAACAGGTGGAGAAAGCCTTTCTTCTCTGATGGGCAGATGGAATTTTCAGAATAGTTCTGATAATATAAGTGTAAGACAAAATGACTAATGCCAAAGTGAATAGCAGAGTAACTAAAGCAAAGTAGAAACCAATTACCTCTAGGAGATGTGTGTCTGAGCAAGACAGTTGCAAGAGGGGAAAGTAGTCACATGCAAAGTGATCAATGATATTGGAAGCACAGTAATCCAGTTGGAGAAGAAGCATAAGAGGCGGGAAAACAGTCAGAAATCCACACAGCCAGGCACACAGTACAAGCAGTATACAGAGCTTCCTGCTCATAATGGTGGCATAATGTAGGGGCTTGCAAATGGCCACGTAACGGTCATAGGACATGGCAGTTAAGATATAAAATTCAGTCACCCCCATGAAGATAAAGAAAAATAGTTGGGCTGCACAGTTGTTATAAGAAATAGTCTTATCTCTGGTGATAATTGCTCCAAGAAACCTAGGGATACATACAGTTGTAAATGATATTTCCAAAAAAGAGAAGTTCCGGAGAAAGAAATACATAGGTGTCTGTAGACGGGGGTGCATCACAGTTAGAGTAATGATAGTCAGGTTTCCAGTGACACTTAATATATATGTGATAAATAAAAAGAGAAAAATTGCAATCTGAAGGTCAGGATCATCAGAAAGGCCTAGGAGGACAAAGTCTGTAATCACTGTGTGGTTCATATCTCTCTCTCTGTCCCTCTATATCTTCCCTTTTTTCTTTTTAAAAAGATATTTTAGGGAAAACAATTAAAGATAGAAGAGGAATAATATAATTCAATATAAACCAATATCATTCTCTGATACAGTTCTAAAATATCTTCCACAAACTGTGACATTCTTATTTTGAATACATTCTTTGCATTATGTTTTAATACATAACTGTGAATTCAACTTGTTTACTATTTCTCTTATTTTAAATCTAACAGCAGAAATTAAGAAAATTTTATGTGACAAGCCACATTTGAGAGAAAATAAAATGAATAATTCTTGTTTTATGTGCAATTTATGTAAAATATTTTTGCTGAAACAATCATATTAAGCAGACACTTTTATTTTCTTTTCCATGATGTATATTAGATACATTAGATAATTTTACAACCTAAAAACAAAAACAGATATTAATTCCATCAATATTTGAGTAAAATTGGACAACTAAGATAATAAACTTTAATTCTTTTTATGATATAAGAAACTAATTAATAATGTTCTTATTGAATAAAATAAAAATGTACATTACTAATTTAATTGCAAATTTATTTTTAATATTAATATTTTGACTGGCAAAACAGTGAGACCATTCTATATACATTATCAATATTTAATATAAGGTAGAAAATGTGGAAACATTCTATTCATATTATCTATATTTAGTATAAAATGCAATAAATATTTTATGCAATATGTTCACTTACTGGCTTATAATTTCATCTCTCTTTAATGTTTGATATCTTCCATTATGTACTAGAACGGCATGTAGTGTATTTAGACATTTTTATTTTGAGCTGAAGAGGACGTGCAGTGTATTTTTATTTTTATTTTTGCTATGAAGAATAAATTGGAAAAAAATACTTGCCTTAAATTTCAGCAACTCCTTCAGTAGGATTATAGTTCGGGTATGTTTTCAACTTGAACATTATCCTTCCTTATCTACCAGGCTTTATGGAAAAGTGTTTTATTCCCTTGTAATTTTTCCTTACATAATACCATTCATTCCATGAACCCACTTACTCACAAGGGCACTCTGAAATATATACTGGAACATCTCCTTTTCATCTTAATGTATTCAGTTAATTCCAAGCTATTCAAACACTGCACTGGGAATACCAGTCTATACCTATGGCCTGCTAAATCTTGACAGGTATCACCTACATATTTTAGATTGTTAAATCTATAATGAAGGACAGAACACAAAGTCATTGTTTCGCCATCAGACACTAGCAAAATTAACGTTAATCAAATTTGATTTTTTTCTCTGTTTTGTGATGGGTGGAGGGAACAACTTCAAGAAATAAAACTAGAATGCTGGAAGTCTTCAAAAGATGTAGTAATACACTATTTCCCTGTTCTATATTCCTAGAAGGCTAAGAAAGAAATATTCAAAGGACAGAGAAAAATATGGCAACATAGGGTTTTCTGACTATAGATGCTTAAATTAGAATTCTTCTCGGTGGGGCTGTATTTGTATCTCAAATATTCTGGATCTTCTTGTTTTGACTCATAATGATTTGGTCTCCTGAGGACAAGACAGAGTCCAAGTCATGTCTCTGCTGTCCTGTAGACCAAGAGGGATTTCTTGAAGCCTTTCTTTGCTACCTCAGCAGCATCCTAAATCTTTTCTATTATGATTGTCCTTTGAGAATAAATAAAATCATCTTTGTTGTAATCCACAGAGAACCTACAATGTTGTCTTGTACAAAATATGTAGTTCTATGAATTGCAAACTCTGAATATTTCATTCGTAATGTTTCACAGAAAAATAATCATGAGACAACTTTGTCTCAAAACTGAAACTCTTAACCTAGTTAATATGTATATATCACTTTGTTTTCAGTTTGTTTGTTTGTTTTGTTTTGTTTGTTGATTTTTTGGCACCGGAGATCAAGCACAAGACATTGTGCTTGCCAGGCAGGTACTTCTGCTACTGAGCTAAACCCCCAGCCCATTATGCATCACTTTGAAATATAAAAATTTTCTTCAAAATACTTTTTTAATGTTTCTGTAGTATGCTGGGTTTTATTGCATCAGCAAGCAAAACATTATTCTACAATGCTACAGAATAATTACTATAATGTATACATTTTGTTCACAGTTTTTAAAAATGTTTTTATAGCACTCAGCATTTTGGCAAAAAATATATGTAATTTGATTATAACATATTTTGATATAAAATTATATAAACCAATAATACATATTATCTTGTGAGAATTTTAAATACAAATGAGTGCTATATATTTTGGCAAAATCAAATATATCTGATATATAAAATACAGTAACAAATTTACATAATCAGATCATTTTATTTTTTCCAACATCATTAAAGTATTGTCTTGGTTACTTTTTACTCATTGCTGAGACAGAATACCTGACAATCAAATCAGGGAAGTAAAGATATATTTCTTACAGTTCTCGGGGGTTTCAGTCCATACTCAGTTGGCTCCAAGGCAGCATGGCATGGTGGGGCAGCCATTCATGCCAGCTGCAAACCACAAGGCAAACCAAACAGGCAAGAGAGAGGGAAGACACACCTTCTTCTCGCCCTTACACTGTATGTCAGCTCCACCCCTGGGTGGGTGCAACACTCATATCACCAATCCCAGCACTAGACAATAAGCCAATCACAAATGCCAGACTCAGCCCTGTCCATGATTACATGAGGCTTAAGTGGAGGTCATCTGATCACACTATAACAAGCATGATTTAAAAGTTACATACATTTAAGGCATACTACATGTTTTGATATAAATATAACTTGTGCAAGAAATGATAACATAGTCACCTGTACTGAACTGCATCATGGTTGGGGTACATTATTTTTTTAAGAATTATTTTACTGCTCAAAAGAACACTGAGTAAAGCATTTTGGAAGATGTGACTCTATAACATAAGGAATGATATGTTTGTCCACTACTTATTGAAAATTTTGTGGAAATAGTAAAAGTGATATTACATTTTTATCACAAAGCCCAACTTATATGAAAGTGTACCGTTCAGGAAGGCAAATGTGCAGCAGTACCTCCTTTGATCAACTCTTCTAGTATCCTTACCCTAACGAGTTCCTCCAATTGCTATACTTAGATTGACAGGTTTAAATCAGGGTTAGGTTTAAGGTTAGGGTTAGGTGTAAGTTGTTGTTTGTATTTATTTTTTTTTTAATTTGCAAGACCACTCCAGAAATGAAATTTTATCCTTTCACCAGAGATACATTTTTAACCAGTTTTAAAAACATCTTAGCAGTTGGTGATTAGAGATTGAATCTATTCATTATTACATGCTACAAAATGGTAGTAATCTGACTACATCTTTTGACATTTGCTTATGAATTACTGTAACTCGTATAGAAAACCCTACAAGAATGCTTGCTCTGTTCTTTATTCATTATCCCAAATTGCTTCTCTAGTAATTTTTGTTTGTGACATTATGAAAACATGGATTATAAATTTTTAATTTATTTTAGATCATATTAGTGTCTGATAAATATTTCAAGGAAAAATTGAATTCACATCTTTACCCTTTTGGCCACAGGCAAGAGGAAATCTTCAGGTTGGTTTCTAACTTTTTTGAAACTTTCACTTTTAGTTTTGGTTGTGCCCTTCTTATTCTGCTTTAGTTTTTCCAGTCTCATGAAACATTTTCCCACTTTAGAGCTGGAATCAATGATTTCTCCCAGTCCTATGCCTTATGTTGATTCTGAAATACTAAATCTAGACTAGAGTTCTAGCATAAATTGTTACACTTTTTATGAGGTTGCTCATCTTTTCTAAGTATTTCAAGTGGACAAGATGCACATGTATTGAAAAAAAAACTATCTTATGAGAACATAGTGAAACATATTTGAATTTAAGATTGCATATTTTTATATAACCTCTTCTGTCTTTCATGCACCAGTATCTCTTTTCTGTAATAAAGAGAATACTATCAAAAAGATTACATAAAAGCGTAGCTTCATGTTAATCTTCATACAATTATTTTCCACACATTGTAGATCTAAAGGTATTAGAACAACTAAATCAGTGTGGTTCTGTGTGTAGAAGGTCCACCTTAGGATTGTTGCAAACAGTGTAATAAGTGTAACAGTGTAACTGTAATAAAAACTGGAGGAGAAAATGGTATACTGTTGACTTTCCTGGAGGAGCTTTTCACACTGGTTTTTCCTGATATTAGCTCAGTTCTTCTCATCATCGGAGGAACTTGGATCTTTATGGTCACTGAGGATTTCCCGGGAGCTCTAGTTCTTATCTTGAGTCATTTCCATTGACAGAATAGGTGAAGAAAATGAGGCACATATTTACAGTGGAATATCATTCATCCTTACAAAAGAAGGCGTTTCTGCCATATGTGACAACATGGATGAATCTTGGTGACATCATTCTAAGTGAAATAAATCAATCACAGAAGGACAAATACTCAGGGCTGAGAGTTTGGCTCAGTGGCTTAAGCACCAGTCTGGCAGGTGCGAGGTTGTGAGTTTAATCCCCGGTGCTGCAAAAAATAAATAAATAAATAAATAAATAAATAAATAAATAAAAGAAGGACAAATACTCCACAACTTTTAAGAGATAGTTACAAGAATTAAACTTATAAAATTGGAGAGTAGAAATCTGATTGTCAAATACTGAGGTATGGATGAAGTGGGGAATCACTAATGAATAAGCATAAAATTTCAGTTATGCAAAATAAATTCTGGAGACTTGCTGTACAATGACATTGCATCATTATTAAGGTTGCTAACACCCTGTGAGTATACACTTCATGTTTGCAGAAACAGCTCCTCTTCCACACTGCTTTATTCTTTTCTCTGCATTGTCTTCAGTTGCTACAGTTTCTCCGTAATTTCTACTTTCCCTGTCAGCAATCCATTGATTCCTGGAACTTTACTTCTTTTTCTCTTTCCTTTTTGTTTTCCAGGTATCTCCATTCCGGTTACAAGAGAACTGTGATTTCCTGGTGTTTTGCTCTACCATTTTTCCTCATCATCAAAGTAGAAGTATTGACATGGTAGTCACAAACAAGGAGAGTGTAATGGCAAAATGACACTGCTTATTCACCTACCTGTAACCAAATTAGTGAGAGGAAATTCTCAACAACAACAACAACAGCAACAAAATCTGCCTTTCATGCCTGGATGTTGGCTGAATAATAGAATAATACAGTATTCTTTTTAACTAGGCTTCTTTCACTGGTATTGAAACTCATCCATGCTACTGGTTGCATGAACAATTTATTTCATTACTTATTGGTACTGTAATTTATTTATTCACTTATTTCTTGATGGAATCTCAGTGTTGTTTTAATTTGTGCTTCTTTAGTGAACAAAGACATTGAATTTTTTATGTATTAATTAGCCATCTGTACTTTTGAGAAGTGTCCATTTCAGTTGCACATTTCTTTTATTTATTGTGTTTTTTCTTTTAGGGGACCTATTTTGTGGTTGTTGTTGTTTGTGTTGTTGTGATTAACTTACTGATTGTTAAATTGAGTCAGCATGATTCTGGGCATGGGAGGCCCACTTAAGCAGGCACATTGTCAGAACAGTTGTAAAAGGAGAACAGAGAATGGAAGTGGAGAATTTCAGCTGATTTTCCATAGAAGGGCTTTATTCCAGCTACTTTTCTTTGGAGGATCTTTGGCTGTTCTCTTCAGCTGAGCTCCAGTCTTTGCCTTCACCAGGGATGGCTGCTATTCTCTCTGGAGGAGTACTGGTGTTTACCTTCACTCTGTGGATTATTTCTTGGCTTTCGGCGCAGATTCTTCAGCTTCAAGTACTAGCCTTTCAGCCTGGTGGCACTGACTCTCCAGCCTCAAGCGCCAGCCCTTGGGCTGTCTGGTGCAGACTCTTCAGTCTTCCACTGCAGGTTCCTTTGCCTACTGATATTGACTCCTATAGGACATTGCCATGGGATCCAGTCCCTAGGCTGGATTTTTTGATCTCTAGTGTGTATAAATCTCTTGTACTCTTCTACTGATTCTGTGAGTAGATATTGCCAGCAAAATTTGTAAATTTCTGTGTCCTGAATTAAACCCATCTCTCTTGCAAATACTGATTATAACTGTATTCTAGATCCTAATCCTCTGCTCAAGAGGGAGACTGTGAACTTTTTCTCATTCTGTAAGTTGTTTCTTCACTCTGTTGGTTATTTCCTTTGCTGTGAAGGTTTTTAATTTAATATGATCTCTTTGGTTGACTCTGGATGTTATTTTTTATACAACTAGGGTTCTGCTCAGAAAGTTCTTGTCTATATCAATGTCTTGAAGAGATTTGCCTATTTTATCTTCCACCATGTTAGGTTTGTTTTAATATTTAGATTTTGATTCCTTCTTATTTTAGTGGTGAGACATGGAGTTTACACTTAATCTTCTGCATGTGGATAGCGAGTGTTCCCAGCACTATTTGTTTAAGAGAGTATCTTTCTTCCAGTGTATGTCTGTTTGCCCCTTTTTCAAAGAACAGATGACTGACTATGTCTGGTGTTTCTGCATCCTTTGTTCCATTCCAGTGATTCACATATTTGTTTTGTGACAATATCATGCTATGTTTTATTCATTGTAGCTTTGTGATATAACTTTAAATCTGAGATTGTGACATTTCCTGCTTTGCTCTTGAAATCATTTTAAACCTACATAATAACATATCCCATACATCCCCAAAAGTCTTTCGTGTCTTTCTACTAGTAAGTTTCATCTAAACATGTGGTAGGAAGTCTGATTTAAACCAAACACCACCAAAGACAGTAAAAGAAAGCTATAGATTTGATATTGATTGTCTTCTTACCAGCAAATAATTTCTAGAAAGATTACTCTTTCTCAAAACTGATAATTATTTTTAGAAAAACCATTACCATTGGAATTATTGGGAAGGTTACAATTGAATTTTATTTATTTATTTAATTTTCAAGGTAAATATTTGACCCAATAGTTGAAATTTTTATGAGAATTCTAAAATATTTCATTTAAAAAATGTAATATATATACTTATTATATCACAATTTTCTAGCAATGTGACACAAAAACGGAGTAGGAAAGAAATAGAACATACATAACTACTTAACAAAATATTGTGGGAGACAAGATGAATAAAGAGACATAATACATGTCAACAAAAACTCAAACCAGTTTTTCATACAATGTCTTCAAATATAATAGTGATAATGAAGAAGAAAATAAAGACGATGATAAAAATTGAGGTATGTTGTTGTTGAAACTTCTATGTTGCCAGGCCTGCAGGCGCACACCTTTATGCCCAGCACTCAGGAGGCTGAGGTAGGAGAAGCGTTGTGAGTTTGAGGCTGGCTTGGTCTACAACATGAGCACCAGCCTGACCTGAACAACATAGTGTGACCCTGTCTCACAAAATAAGGGCTGGGAGTTTGGCTCTGTGGCTTAAGTGCCTGCCTGGCAGGCATGAGGTTGTGAGTTTGATCCCTAGTGCCACAAAAAAAAAAGAAAAGAAAAGAAAGAAAGAAAGAAAGAAAGAAAGTCTTATGTTGCCATGAAAAGATACGAAAAAACATTTTCGCTATGAAAATAAATTGATATTATGATTTTAAATAATGAGTCAAACCAGGCTTTCAGAAAGTAAGTAAAGAGATTTATACAAAAAATGATACAGAATCAACACAAACACTAAAATCTGGCTTTTCAGACACTGAAATTAAATTTCATCTAGTCAGGTACTATTCTGTCCTCCCCCTCTCTCGCTCCTCAAACCTCTTAATAGTCCTTGTATCCAGATGCCTAAATATCACATTATAGTAAAAATAAATTTGGAGGTAAATTATTCTCTACAGGATATGAAAGAAGTTTCTCAGTTCAAAAACTAGGAATTTTTCACAATTTCTGTGTACTATAAAATAAAATGATTGTGATAAAAGAAATTGTTTATCTGAGAAAGCAATCACTGCTAATTTCATACTTGAATTGTATTCCTGGAAGGTCCATTTGAAAATGTACAGTAGGGAGTAAATTTGCAAAGCCATATACTGCCAATTCTAAGAGTTATTATCATGGAGTTCTTTGGTTCTTACACGTAAAGTATTCTGTCATTTGTTGTGGCCCCTGGGATACAAGAGGCGCTATGGGCCGCGTTGAGGTCAGACACACTGGTTCGAGGAGCTAGAGCCCCTCCCCGTACCAGGTTTGAGGAGGCTGGCCCTCCCCGTCTGCACGTCGCCCTCCGTGGGCCAGGCCCTCCCCCAGGACGCTCCCGTTTCCCCACCTCCCTTAGCTCCCGCCCCTAGCCGCCACCCCTGATCCCCGCCCATACAGTATATAGGCTTCTGCATTTCCACAATAAAATGGATCTACGCCATCAGCCTGGTCTCCGCGTTATCAACACGTTGGTCTTGCCTGCTGTGAGGCCCAACCGCCCCCAATTTGTGAATAATAATTTGAGTTCTTCCTTTCTGAGATATATCCCTTTTATTTCTTTTTCTTGCTTTATTGCTCTAGCTAATGTTTCCAATACTATGTTGATGAGAGGTAGTGATAGTGCGCATACCCTGTACTTGTGTTGTTCCTGATTTTAGAAGAAATGGTTTTAGGTTTTTCCCCATTTAATATGATGATGGGTGTTGGTTTGTTGTAAATAGTTTTTATCAAATTCAGGTATGGTCCTTCTATACCTATTTTCTTTAGGGCTTTTATCATGAAGGGTGTTGGATTATAGGAAAAAATGCTCCCACAGCCAGTCTGTTAGTTGCCCAGGTAACACTTCCCTTTACAAGTTCCTGTCACTTCTGTTTCATACAAGTGGTTGGTAACCGTGATACATATTACAAGAACCAATCAAAGACAGACAAGTACTTTACCTCGGTACTTCTGCTTTACAATTCCACAAAAACCTCTCCCATGGGACTTGGAGAGCTGACATTTTTTCCTTGAGGTCAGTGCCCATCAACGTAAATAAATCTGCCTCCAAATTTTGGATATCGATTCTGTGATTCTGTTTGCCATTGCAGGATTATGTTGAAAGCCTTGTCTGTTTCTATTGATCTAATCAAGTGTTTTTTTCTTTTTTACCCTGCTTCTGTTTATGTGGTGCATTACGTTAATTGACTTACAAATGTTGAACTATCCTCACATCTCTGGAATAAAACCTACTTAATCATGATGTATGATCTTTTTGATGATGTACTACATTCTATTTGCTAGTATCTTGTTGAGGATTTTTATATCTGTGTACATTAGGGAGACTGGCATGCAGTTTTCATGTCTAGTTGGATCTTTATCCACTAGGCAAGTGAAATGAAGAGACACTTTACAGAGAAAGAAGTATAAATAGCCAACAAACGTGTCTGGCCATTATAGAAACGCAAATGAATACAA
>RJWM01045931.1:0-12559 GCA_004363535.1 Dasyprocta punctata
CAAAAATATTTTAAACTTTCTCTTCCAAGAACTCCGGTTATGGATTTTATGCAAAGTCCTTATGATCTTCTGAATCAGTGATATAATTTCCTGAACAATATCTCAGTCTTTGGTTTGTAACCTTTTGCTCTTTTTCTGTTATATTTTCAAGTTGTCCTTATTAAATACAAATCTGACTTTACTAGTTTGATGTTTATATCTCTTTGATTTCTTTCATGTTATCTACTGAAAAATGCTCATATTTTTGGCTTGATAAAGATGATACTCCTTGATGTCTATGTTGACCTTTTCATTTTCCCTGTGTTACACCAACATTCCAAACTAATGCTGTATAATGAAAAATGTTTTTCTCCATCATTGCTACCTGTTTAGGAAATAGCTCATTTTGGTCCTCGATTTTCCTTAAACCTCTTTTATTTGTAGTATTATGACAAGGGATATCTTCTCTGTGGAGTTTTTCTAGACTCGTTCTGATGGAACCACTTCCCAAAGTCTGATGTTGCTTCTCCTTCCCTTTACAGAACTCCACACCATACAGACTTCAGTTGCGTTACCTACACTGTTTTCATGTATTTCCCTCTTACTAGCCTGTAAGACCTTCTGGGATATTTCTCATTTTTGCATTATCAAGAAATATAAATTATATGTGTCATATATTGAGTGCTTAAAATATTAGTTGGATGATTTTACATGTGATTTTAAAATATACAGCATGCTCTTGGAATTATTTCAAAAACTCATTTGGGATTTCCTTTTCTTTACAGGTATGATTTAGTAAGTATAAGCCTATGTCACTGCATCAGTAAATCAGTCATCATTCAAGGATATTATTTATTTGTTCAGCAAATGTTTTTAAGTACCTACTATTGTATTCCACAGGCACAATAGTGTTTTTTGAGATTTAAATTTAAAAATAATTTAAAATCTTTACTCTTAAAACTTTATATTGGGAATTAATAATAATGTTCTTACTTTTCTGCTGTAATGATAGAATGAAGCCAGAGTGTTATATGTAAATATACAATGTTTGGTCAGTGTATATAGTGAATGTTTAAATAAAAGGATTATACTAAGAGGCATTGTCATTAATCTGCCTCAAAATATTTCTCCCTTGTTTCAAACATTATTATCCCATCTTTCTTCCAGTTAACAGATCACTTTTTGAAGTTTTCTTTTGTGTCTTTATTGATCAAAGATACAATGACTGTTGCTGCTGACTGTCACCCAATGAAAAGGCAGGATCATAAAAATATTATGCTGTATCTTCATTGACCTTACTCACTGAATCGGGGGTTTTCTTCTGGCCCTTCCATGAAAATGATCATGAAAGATTAATGTTTTCAATCAATTCAAGGAATGGAGATAGCCAGGAGCAGTACAACTAAAGACATTAAAGAAGACTCCTGAGTTCCTTCAGAAAGTAGCAAAAATAATGGGCTAAGTGTGTTTAAAGATAGGTAGCATATTTTTCAGGCAATTAATGGCAATGTGTATTTTAACGTAACACTTTAAACATTCACTGCTTGCTTTTATTATATCTCATGAGTAGAACATCCAAACCAAATCGGGATAAGTATTGCCTAAGTTGAATTTTGAAAGTGTTAGATGGAGAATGAAAAATGTATTGGTCAACTTTTTTAATGCTAATCCAAAATATGGGACAACTGGACAACTGTCACTGAAAGAAGAAGAGGTTTAACTTGGCTCACATTTTCAGGGGTCTCCATCTATGATGACCTGGGTCTAATGCAGAAGCATCACAACAGAGGGGTGTGGTGGAGCGAAGCTGCTCACTTCATAGCATCCAGGAAGTAGAACACAGGGGAAGGGCACCAGTAAGAGATACAGCCTCCAAAGCAACGCTGCAAAGACCCACTTCCAACTGGGCTCCACCTCCTAACAGCATAGTTAGCTATCAACATCAATGGAGTAATCCACTGATGAGTACAATGGCCTCATGGTCTAATCAGCTCCCTTGGGGTCTCTTATTCCAGTCAAGGTGACAATTAAGACCAACTGATATATGTCCACTCCTTGTCAACTTGACACCAAATCCCATAGCCTTAAAACATACTTAATCACCAAATAAGCACAATAACACTGTCATATTTCAGTCTGACATGATGCGACTATCTTATATATAGCTGAAAACCCATGAATTATTGCACCATAATATCAAAAGTTCCAGAGCTACTCAAAAACTGAAGTCCAAATTCTCTTTTAAGACTTAAGGCAAACTTTTAGCTGTGCACCACTGCAAAATTCAAAACAATTTACATAACCCCATGGTATCATGGCACAGGGTAAACCTTTGTTCTCCATGTAGGAGGAATAGAGAAATAGAACAGAATCAAATAAAAGTAAGACAGATATTCAGCAGGGCAAACATTAAGTCCTGTACTCTGGGGCACATTTTGGTAGGATGTGAGTTACAAAGCATTTGGGAAACCCACCAGTATGACCTTTTCAATTGCAGATCACACAGCCTTTCTCAGGCTGAGTAGCCTAGCACATTCTACTCTGCCTTTTGCCATGGTATTTCTGCTTTGTAGCTAGTTAACCACTGACTGAGGTTTCTGAAAACAAATTAAACTTCTGCTCCTTTAGGTTATGTATGTTGAGCAGTTTGTTCCAGCAGTAAGAAAACTAACTAGTATGTAAGATGACACAAAAACATTTCATGAATGTGTTTGAAGGAAAAAATAATCTGCAACTGTTAAGCTTGTATGTCGAATATGCCTATACACCTATATACACATTAAGTGAAATCAAGTAGTGGCTTCATATGACATATTCACCTTATGCCATTTTGTGAGCATTAGTAGAGTACCATGAAATCCAATGATTATATTGTGCAAGATACCATATACTTAAACATTAACGCGTTTCATGTTTGAGGACAGTTACCCAGAAATAACTCAATTTTCAGGAGTTCATTTAGCCTCCAAAATGAGCAGTGAAAAACATGAATTTCTCTCATAATTAATTAGTATTTGCAGGGAGAAGGGCCAGTAAGTAACTAATTTTATTTGCCATACACAAAAAAATCGAGCTATTATCTTTAGATTTTTCCTACTTAGAAAATGGCAGGACAAGCAATAAAGCCCTGCTTCCTTTACTAAATAATGTACCTTCCACTCATTGAGGGTAATCTGAATTACTCAGATAGGAAACAGCACTTTAGTCTGGGATAGCATATATCTTATGAAATTTGATTCAAAATCTAATCTGTATACTAGTCACAGAATTTTGGAGCTAGATGGGATTTTAACAGTCATTTAAGGTATTTTTATGGATAGGTATCCAACATATCTATTCATAAAAATCACCTCCATTACTGATTAAAATTATAGTTATTGGACATATCCTCTGGAACTTAAATTGTCATACTGTGGTTGGTGTACTGAAATTTGCATATATGTAATTTTTTTTAACCAGAAATTGAACTCATGACCTTGTGCTTGCTAGGCAGGCTGTGTGCTGCTGAGCTATATCCCTGGCCCATTAAATTTGTATTTTTAAAACAACCAAAGCTGTTGCTTTCTAGTAGTGATGAAAATCATCTAAGTAAGTTTTATTTAGCCAGAAACCTGTGACTCCAAACAGAATCTTCAGAGGTGAGGTCTGTGGGGCTGTATGTTGAAGAGGTTTCTAAGATGTTTCTTATCATCAGGGAAGTCTAGGAAAGTGTGAAAAGATTAATCAATTTTTTATAAATTCAGTACATTAGGAAGTTTGAAGTAACATAACAAGGGAGTTGAAGAATATCAGCAATTTCATGAGGCAGATTTTTTTTTTAAAGTAAGAAAATCTGTCTCAGAGATTTCAATGACTTGCCAGGAAAATGTAACTAGCAAATGAGAGAGTGAGGATTTTTATCCAATTTTGCTCATTTTGTAGGATTTATTCTTTTATAATATATCTTCCCATAATGGACTTAGTCGGCATATATTATAAAAATGTTGCTATTATCTTTGCTATATTACAGAATTATAATCATAATACTTACACTGTTAACCAATTGAATCCCTAAGCCATATTGTCTATACCAAAGCTACTAAATTTAATTATGCATGTGACAAATACAACCTTATCATCATTCCCTAGCACTTTATGCAAATAATGTAATTTTCTATGAGTGCATTATGGGGAAAACTTGTAGATATTTTCACATCCAGTGATAGGAGCGCTGTCTCCTCCTAAGGCTGCAATTCATATTCCAGAAAGCTTTGATGGTTAAAGAAAAGAAGATATTTCCTTAATGTACTGAACTCTGCCTTGGCTCCCAAATTGGTTACCAGTTTCATTCTCTGGAACTTCTGTCACTTATAGCACTCCAGTCTTTAACAACTACTGAATATTATGTTAAAGAAATAAATGTTTATATCACACACAATCCTCATAACATGCCACTGTGTGTGAACTATTTTCTCCATATTTTGATTCCAGACAAAAGACTCAGAAACATTTTAAAAAATTGTGTACTGTAGTATGAGTATTAAGTAGAAGATTCAGTTCTGAAACCCTGACTGTTCTAAAGTTGTATCTACTAAATGAATGGCTTCATATTACTAAACTCAACTTTTATATAGACTTTTTAGTTTTAAATTGTATTTTTATAAATAAAAATGAAGATGTGACCACTAATCCTGATAGGAACACTTCATTGGATTAAGAAACAACTACCTTATTAGTAGAGCATGCTTCAAGGTGTGTCTGAGCAGGTCAGATTTGGGTTGGTGGCCTAAAATTTGTATTTTCAAACTTTTGTTTTTAAATTTTAGTAGTGACAAAGTCATGGGGTACTATATATGGTCCTTTACTGACTCCTCTGTAGGACTATTCCCCTGCTCTGCTCTCCTGTAGCCATGAACTGAGTTTTGCTCTGCTATGCTCTTCTGAGAACTACTTCCATGATGTTCTTGCCTTAGAGCCAGCTGGCTAATGGACTGAACTCCCCCAAACAATGAGCTGCATTAAACGTGTCCTTTTTTTAAATCGTGATTTTGGGCATTGTGTTCAGCAATAGGAAAACTGACTAAGACAAATAAAATATACATTAAATGTTATTTCTTTTTGTGGTCTACTTTCTAAATTTTAGTTTATTAGTATATATGTGTAGTACAAAACATTTACATTCCTTGTGGGAAGCTGCTACATGTGCATAACCCATGTTAATTCCCCTTTTTATCCTCTGTCTCTTTCTTTTCTCTCCATCTCTTACACCCCTTCCTTTTTTTTTTTTTTTGTGCAGGTTGATAGTACACAATGTTTACATTCCTTACCAGAATGGTCATTATCAAGAAATCAAACAACAAATGCTGGAGAGGATGTGCGTGTGTGTGTGTGATCCTTTTACACTACTGGTGAGAATGTAAGCTAGTACTATGGAAACCAGTATGGGGATTCCTCAAAAAACTAAAACAAGAAATTCCATTTCACCCTGCTATTTCCCTTCTAGGAATCTTCTTCAAATAGTTAAAGACATTCTATTACAGAGACACATGCAAGCCCATGTTTATAGCAGCATAACTCATAGTAACTAAATCAACAGATGAGTTGATAAATAATTTAAACACCATGGAGTACTACTCTGCCATAAAGAAAAACAAACTTCAGGAAAATGACTGTACCTTGAGATCACAATATTAAGTGAAATAAATCAGGCACACAAAATTAAATATCATATTGTTTTTCTTATATGAGAAACTCAGAGTGAAAAGGAAGTGTTATTTCTAATTATCTAGCAAAACAATCTGTCTATCTGTATATATATATATATAAAACTACTGTTATATGATATATACGTATGTAATGATCCAATAAATATAACCTTCACATAAAGTGTATTAGTTTTGCATATAATTTATGTGAACACTTCTATATCTTTAATCATCTCTAGCTATTTTTAATACCTAATTCAATATAATTTGCATGCAAACAATTGGTACACTATTTAGTTTAGGGAATAATAAGAAAAAAAACTCTGCATATGTTCAGTATCCATGCATTTTTTTCAGTTAGGTACACATATATATCATATACTATGTGATATATATTATCTCTGTATTTAGATAGGTATTATTTAGTATTATGTGTCTGTACCTATGCTGTACATTATACTAAACAGTACATGCTATAAATTTCACAGGATCACAAACATAATAAAAGCTGGAGAAAGTACATTAAGTAGTATAGGCACCAGATGTTTGTGTGTACCAAGTCAGAATATTAACACTCAAATATGTATATCTTTATTCATGATTTTCTGGAAGCCATATGCAGCAATCAAACAAAAAGGAATATCTGCTAAAATGTATATTTATATTCTATGGGTTGGTTGGATATGACAGCTTCTCTTGGTACTTTTAACTGTAATGACGATAAATTTATCAGTCGAGAAATTATCAAGTAACCAAATAGAACTTCTAGTAGAAATCTAAGAAATAATCCTACCCACCATTGCTTGATTTCTAAAAAAAAATTTAATATCTTTCCAGAATAAGACAGATTCATAATAATCTATATTTACTTGAGTTCATGATATACATGTTGAATTTTCCCAGCCTCTCTCATCTGTGCCAAGTAAATTCATAGAGCTTTCAGCATCTACTTCAATCACATAAGCATGGTGACTGTATCTATACATAAAACTCCACTAAGTTTTCTAAAGAAGTACAAATGAAATATTTATCTTATCAACAACTTGAATATAAAATTATTTGACATATAGGTGGAGTAGCAGTGACTTGTTCAATTTCAAATTTAGTCAACATAGTTTAATTTTATGTGATATCAAATAATGTATCAATTTAAAACTCTGTATTACCTCAGTTTCATATTTCATTAATAGGTTTACTGAATCACTTCACAAAACCAGGGCTGTCAAAGTCTAAATATGATGGAAGATTCTGGAAATTATATATTGAACACAGGGACTTATCTGCATTTTTAAATTACAGTTTTAAAATCATTTCTCATGTACATTTATATTTATGCTCCATATAAAATAACCACTTGCTTTGTTGTTTTAAAGAAATAAGTTGTTCTACAAAATGCTTTGCAATTTTGAGGTGCCTCTAAAATGATCTGTAAAGTTTTGGTTGACTTTTTTAACATCCTTAATTATCACAAATGCACAAATTAAAATGTGTCTTTCCCAAATAGTACTGCAATGCTCAAAATAAAATAATTCAGAAGGAGTTTTGTAATTCTCTGGCATTTGAAAAGCTATATGTATGTTATATTTTCAGGGATTACATTGAGGAAATATCTTAAAAATAAACATATTTTATTTACTGGCAAATTAACCTAGTCATTTCAAATTTGCAGTTTCACTTAGAATAGTCTTAATATATGAAGAATATTCCATCTCTATATAAAGTCGGATAGGTTGTATTTATTTCCTTGCAAAACATACTGGTGTCTGGCATTTTTTCTTTTGATGTCTCCTGATGATCATTAGCCAAATTTTATGGAGATTTGTATGTTCATAAAATGATGCTCATTTATATTTAGTATGAAGATGACTTTTTTCATGTTAGTCTTTTTTTAGTGATCTCTTATTCTTTATATTACCTCTTAAATATCCTACATTTAAAATTTAAATATAAACTTGTATAACATATTATTGATGTTACACCCTTAAATTGAGTAGTAACTCACAAAAATGTGGATTTTCTTTCATATCACTCAGTTTTGTTATTCTCTCTTATATTGCATATGACAATTTTCTTTGTCACTATAATAGCATTCTGTTGGCAATATTTGGAATAAGCCCAAAATAATTGATAGCTCTAATCTCCATTTCAAGTAATGTCTTCAAATGGCAAAATACTATTATGAAGTGAATTTTTAGAAAACCATTTCTTTTCCTTCTGTTGAATTACTACTATTTAAATTAATCAATATTAACTTATGACTTTCTGGTGCTTAAATGCAGAGAGATTTCCTTACTTGGACTCACAAATGGAAATAAATGCCTGTGGAAGAAGTTTGTAGTAGAGGAGAAAATTGGAGTATCTAAAAACCATGTGTGGTACATGTGAACACATGTGCACACAGCCTACTATTGGAAATTAAAATGTTTTTTGTTTTGTTTCTGATTTACAAATCGTTTAAAAATTTTTGTGTTAGATCTGCTTTCTTTTTTCCCTCTATTTTTTTTTCTGGCACCGGTAATCAAACTCAGGACTTTGTGTTTGTCAGGCAGGCACTTATGCCATTGAGCTACATCCCCAGCCCTTTTTCAGTTATATCTGCTGAAACTATAAAATTTGGTATGTGCTTGTATGATCATGACTGCTGTTGCTAAAGAAATCTAGCATTTCCTATGCAAGATAATAGCATTTTTGCAACAGGAAAATATGTTGTCTTCCATTTTCCCTTTATATTGTCTTTGCCAAATAGATACATTTATGGAGAATCTAACTTCAAAATTATTCTATTTGCTTTAAAGTGTAACATGAAAGTGTGGTTTGGAGTGGGGATTTTATATTCTAAGGTTAGAACTTACACAAAATAATATCATGAAATTTTTGCACTAAGAAATGTCAAATTCAATACATTTATCTTAAAGAAAAAATTCTTACCTCTTAGAAAGGTGAAAAAATTGTCCATTTCTATTCAAGGTTAGACAGCTGTGAAGGTTTAAACTGGGTTTCGGAGATGGACAAAATTTAATGATTGGTTTAAAAAAAGATATTTCAGTGACAGGAAAGTCTGAGTAACTGTGCACATAATATTTTTGCAGGTGCTAGTGGAGATAACTGTAAGTAAAACTTATAGGAAGAAGCAGAATGAGATGTTAGTGCAATAATTTGTATAATTATAGAAAATACAAAATCAATACAAAATGATATATTGAAGACTATTATCATTTGAGTGCCCGAGTTTCTTGTTTCATTTATCTTCATTCCTATGTGTTGAAACTGAAAGTTTATTACTCAATGTTCATTCCTCCTTTTATGGTTCTTCACGCTTTCTGTTTTGCTGTTTTGTACGTACGGCTCTATACCCTTGATTCACTTAGCAATAGGAACCTGGAGATGCTGTGTCTGAATTTGGGTGTTGAATCTTCTAATTTTATCCTTGTTGTTCTTCAAATGCCATTCTTTTTTCGGGAGTGAGTAGGGGAGCTGTCATCATAGCCTCAGTCAAAAGTAAGGTTAATATCCACAGTTGTGGGAGAGATTTGCCTATTGCCAAGTGTGAGAGAGAAAAAGGGAACATGATTCTAATCCCTTCTAGATGCTTGCTTACAACAATTAGCAGAAGCAGACTTGCAACTGAACTGGTGCTCTACATTGTAAAAAAGAGAGGCAAAAAGATTCTAGGCCTTCGATGATATTTTTGAGCTGCTTACTGTACCATGTTTGAGGCCTCACTAACTTTGAAATTCTAGGTATATGGGACACTTAATATCATAATTGATTAAGCCAATTTATGTGAGACTTACTGAAAGTTAGGGAAGGGATATTCTCTAGGAATTCCTCTTCTTTCTGATTCCTGCTTGTCTTAGTTATTTTCTTTTTGATTTTCTATTAGACTGTATTTTTATTTTTATTGGTGATAATAAATTCTGAGCACTAGCAATCTTTCTGTATTATACTCTTGGTTTCCTCTAAGCAAGAAATTTCCAATATGTTAAACACTATTTGTCATGTTCAGGGTTATCACTCACATTATCCCAGTTGACGAACTTCCCCAGGGGCAATATCTGCCTCTATATCAATGCTTTAAAGGTAAGTTTTTAGACACCATTTGATGCTCAGTGGTCTATTCTGTCAGTATTCTTATGAGACAGATATCAGGAGCAGGCCAATGACATGGCCATATGTAATTAAGCGAGTCAAATAAGGTGATTGGCTCATGGGAGTGTTATACTCATCAGTGGATTCATTCACTAGTGAGTTCAGTAGTTGAATGTGCTGTTACAAGTTGGGGGCCCGGTTGGAAGAGGCTGGGTCATTGAGATAATGACCTGAAGAGGTGGACAGTATCTCCTTTATCCCTCTCTAGCTACTGCATTTCCCTCTACTTCCTTGCCACCAAGTCATGAGCAGCTTTCTTCTGCAGGAGGCCCTTCAACCATACTGTTGCTGTGCTTGAGCTTGCCAACAATGGACTAAAACTTCTGAAAATGTGAGCCATAAAACTTCTCCTTAAGTTGGGAGTGTCAAATATTTTGTCACAGTAGCCAGAAAGTGATTAAGAGAGCTCCTCTTATCAGGGTAAACTGTATTCTAAGGTTAAAAACAGTTGCCTCTGCTGAGGTGGCTATGTCTCCAAGGAAATAGTGTTTTTATATTCCATTGTTGTCATGGAGACCTGGCAATCCTCTGAACCAGACCAGTTTGTACTATCCTGTTAAATGACACATAGTGTAGGCTTTTTGTCATGTTTGAGTGGGCCTTACATTTACTGTTAATCTTTTTTCTTAAATTTATTTTTATTTTAAAGAGAATAAAACAAACAATACA
This sequence comes from Dasyprocta punctata, assembly GCA_004363535.1. Classification (NCBI taxonomy): domain Eukaryota; kingdom Metazoa; phylum Chordata; class Mammalia; order Rodentia; family Dasyproctidae; genus Dasyprocta; species Dasyprocta punctata. The sequence goes on from RJWM01045931.1 coordinate 10,482, forward strand.
GAACAAATAAAATTAGAATGTAACAATGCAAGCAACACAGGACTTTAAAACAAGAAAACAGGAAACCAACAGTGGCTACCATAATGTCTTGTTTTCTTCAAAATAGCTGTCTATACCTTCACACATAATGAAATCAAATAATAGAATACAAATTAAAACCAATCAAAACAAAAGAATGAAAGCATTACAGGACTTCAAAACAAGATAATAGGAAATGAACAATGGTTACTATAATGTCTCTTGTTTTCTTCAAAATAGCTGTCTATATCTTCACACATAATAAAATCAAATGAAGTACGATAGAATGAAGTTGATCAAAACAAAGAATAAAAGCATTATAGGACTTCAAAACAAGATGATAGGATATTAGCAATGGCTACCATAATGTCTTATTTTCTTCAAAATAGCTGTTTATACCATCATGCATAATAAAATAAAAAAAAAAACAATTGAACAAAAAAATGAAAGCATTATAGGACTTCAAAACAAGATAATAGGAAACCAACAATGGTTACCATAATACATCCTGTTATCTTCAAAATAGCTGCCCATATCATCAGACACAGTAAAATCCGACAAAACTAGACAGAACAGAACCAAACCTAACAAAATTATGAAAATGGCACAAGAGTTAAAGACAAGACAATAAGAAATTGACAGTTGTTACCACCTTCCCCTGCTAGCTATTTCGTCCCCTATCATTTTCATAATATCTATTGTGTTTTTTGGATTCCACTAACTCTTTTTGTTTTTTGTGCTAGGGTTTACCTGTATGAGTTCAAGTGGTTTCACCCATGAATGTGATCTACAGTTGCATCCATTTACCTACAGGAGCCTCAAGATTATCCTACTTTATTTCTGGTTAGCTTTCTGTTGTATGAAAGTACCGTATCTTTCTTATCCATTCTGTGATTGGTGGGCAAGTTACCCTCGCTTTTTCCTGGTCTCCTGTCATGTGGAACAATTGTTTTCTCTCCTTTGATTTTCAGTCTATGAATTTTCTTTTGTGTTAACTGTGTTTCTTGTATACAATATATTGATGGATCTTGTTTCTTGATCCCTGTGTTTCTTTTTATTGGTGAATTGAGGCCACCTAAATTAATGGTTGCAATCAGCACATACTGGTTTGGCTCTGCCATGCTATCCTCCTGCTGTTGGCCCACCACTTTTATTTTAAGTCTGGGTGTAGATTTACTTTGGTTATGGCTAGTTGGAGTTCTATATGTCTTGCTTATCTGTATGCCAGATCCTTTTCTCATGTTTGGGAAGTTTTCTGCTATTACTTCTAAAGATAGCCTTTTTATTTCATTTGTCTTGAGCCCTGCTTCTTCATTGATACCTATCACTCGTAAGTTATTTTTTTGCATCATCTTGCAGCCATTGAATTGTTATTTCCTGGTTCCTTGTTACTTTTAAGAGATCTTTCCTTTCATGATCTCTAGCTACAATTCTGTTTTCAAGGTCTGAAAGTCTATCTTCAGTCTCTTTCAAGCTGTTTTGCCAACTTTTGGTCAACCTTTTAATTTCCTGGATATCTCTTTGAATCTGTTTCATGCATTGTAATTCCTTTCTATATTGTTCATTGAAGGTCTTCATCATTTTCCTGCACTCTTCTTTTTTATTTATGTCTTCTTTAGATATGCTCAGCATTTCTTTCATCATGTTTGTGATTTCTTCTTTTACCTGAGACATTATTTCTGATCTGATTACCTTTACAGTCTCATGACATTGTTTCTTTACTTCAGTTGCTATACTCTGGAGATTTCAGGTGTGTGACTTCCATTTTATTCCATGACTATGTCTCCCATACTTGTTCTGTGTGGCCTGGAGGTCTGAGATTGCATTTTGCTCCTTCATCTTGACATTCTCCTGGGTTCCACCCAACAAGCCGGTTGTGGGGTCCCAGGCAGTTTTCACATTGGCTGACCCTCTGATATGGAAGGGAATAGTATAGGCACCTGGGTTTCTCTGACTCTAGGTTTCCATGGAGGTATCAGGATGTGGGATGGGCTTCTCCAGACCCCTACAGCTACACCGGGCCTTCCCTGATGGCAAGGTGTGCATGGTGGTGGGGGTGC
>RJWM01045932.1:0-13174 GCA_004363535.1 Dasyprocta punctata
TAAATCCCTGACCCTATACTTCATGTTTGAGTGTGAGTCAAATCTTAACTGCAGCTCACAGTCCAGGGCTGCCATGTACAACCACAGAGGCTGCGCTCTGCACAGCTTCGGACAGTGTCATTCACACAGCACGCAATGCATCCTGTACCCCTCGGGGCCACACAGTGTGGCAGCCCTGCCAGTGATAGCGGAGTCAGTTGCTGGGTCCAGTCCACAGTTTAACTTAGAATGTGGGACAGACATACAGACCTTCATCAGTTCTTCATGTCTGGACGAAAGCTTTTCTGAGTAAGTGTTCTGGTTAATCTATTAAGAAATCCTGAGTGTGTGTGTGTGTGTGTGTGTGTGTGTGTGTGTGTATCCAACCCCTGATGAAAAAAATCCTCCTGAACAGATGTAGAGCAAGCTGAAGGGATTGAACTTGCGTTTGATGACTTAGAGGATCTTCTCTCGGAGGGCCTCCTTTGGGGACTATAGCATGCGGTGGGAAATGGTCACATTCTGAACATCAATTCTCTTTTTCTGGGATACCTCTATAAAAGAAAAAGATGTTTTGATCCCAGGTATATGAGAAGTCTAGAATAGGCACGTCTATGGAGGCAGAAAGTAGATTAACTGTTGCCAGGGGTCATGGGTATCTTTATGGGATGATGAAAATCTGGAGTTAATTTGTTGTGATGGTCACACCACTCTGAGAATATACTAAAAACCACAGAGTATTACATTATAAGGGCGAATTTTATGGTATGTGGATTACTATCCAATAATTTAAGAAAGTTAAGAAATACTGAATCTTTTTTTACCGCAGAACACTCCTGAAGCTTTTTTTTTTTTTTTAAGGAAGGAACATTTCTGAGATTTACGCATGGTTTTTCCTTTCCCCTAAAGGTAGAGCTTGGGTGCAGTTGTACCTTGAGTCCAGGACAAGTATACATCTTACAAGCCACTCTAGGAATCCCAAGGTCATCTTAGTCTCATGTTTTGCTCCAGATAACCTTTTCATTTTGTTTCGAGACAGGATCTTGCCAGGTTGCCCAGGCTAGCCTCAAACTCTAGACTCTCCTTTCTCAGCCTCCTGAGTGCTGGAATTACAAACATGTGCCACCAGACCCAGCTCAAACAATCTCCTATCTGCTAAAAATCCAGTCCAACATTCTGTTGTGTATTGCTGCTACTGAGGTTTTGATGGGGGTTAAGTGTGTTTCCCAAGGCTTTATGTGTTGGAATTTAATCCCCAGAGGGAGGAATCAAGAGGGTGGAAACAACCCTGCTCGGGGTGAGGAGGTGATTAGTGGTAGGTAGTGTCATCAGGGTGGAGCCTCCATGATTGAATCCTGGTGACTCTGAGTGGGAGGGACACCGGAAGGGAAATGGCCTGTTTTTGTCATGCGCCACCTCAGAACTCTGAGTAGCCATATCCAGGTCTGGGCTCTCAACTCGGACCTCCAGAACCACGAACCGAAAACTTTTTTCTTTTGAACTTACCCAGTCTGTGGTACTGTATTATTAGCAACAGAAAAATGGGCTAACACATCTCCTAAGATAAATAATGCAGGTTTGAAAATCTGATTTGAGAAGTTTCAGGATACTCCGTTCCAACTGTCTGAAAAGGTGTGAAACTTGTGAGGACCCGTGGCTGACTTTGAGAAGGGGAAATTTTAATTTGAACAACTGAATATTTTCCCCTTCGTTCTGTACTTTCTCACTGAGAGCCCAGGCCAAAGGTCTGCAGGGCCAGGGCTGTGGGGTTGGCAGACAGAGTGATGGACAGAGCTGGGAGTGGACCAGAAAGAGCACACCCTTCTGGGAGACAGCATGTCACTGGAGTCATCTGCATCCTTGTTGTCACTTGGAACTGTATACCTGCAGTCATGAAGGGAGGGCTTTTTGCATGAATAAGTGACATCCAAGTGCTTCTCAACAATTATTGCAAGGTCCAGTTCCTTTGAACCACTCCTTCATGTTTTAAGAACCGAGCGTTGGGCTGGGGATGTAGCTCAGCGGCACAGAGCCTGCCTGGTAAGTGCAAGGTCCTCAGTTCGATTCCCAGTACCAAACCAAACCAAACCAAACAAGAAAACTCCTGAATGTTAAGTAGAATCAGTCCTACACTATACACAGATGACCTTAGGGTAGAGAGCTGAGGCAGGTCCCCCACTGACTCTTCAGGGGACAAAAGGATCAAACACCCTGCATGCTACCTGATGGGCAGGCAGGTATAGGCACAGAGTGACACAGGATGGCTGGGAGCCTTTCTAGTCACTGTGTCTGATCTGAAAGCAGACACTGTCACAGCATATTCCATGTGCTAGGTGCTTCCCAAACACCGAACATACATTAGACCCCTGGGATCTTCACAATAGATTAGTATGTCATTGTGTAGCTACTACCTCCATTTTCTGAGGACACTGAGGGAAGCAGAGGTTATCCTGTCCAGGGTCACACAGCAAGCAGCAGGGTCCACAGTGGAATGGTTAGTCCGCTCTCCTCTGGCTATCTGGTTTATGATGTTCATGGAAGTAAGTGAAAGCTCTTCTGAGCAGGAGCACTCGTCTGGTCACTAGGGCAGAGGAGCATAAAGGCAACCGTTCTCTGTTCTCCACGTCATTATTGTGACAAATGTCCTAGTGGGCCGTTGATCTGTGCATACTCTCCTTGTTCTTTGTGCCTTGCCCAGAAATTTTCACATGAGAGGAGCTGGAAGTGTTCAGATCAGAATAGGATCTGTTTCTTCATAGTCCCAGCATTTGGAAACTATGGCTTCTAGTATAAGCCTGCGGGATATCTTACTACCTTAAGAGGCTTCTAGGGCCGGGGATGTAGCTTAGCGCCTGCCTGGCAAGTATGAGGTTGTGAGTTCAATCCCCGGTACAAAAAAAAAAAAAAAAAACCAAAAAAGGCTTCTAGAGTTCCTAATTGTGCTGGAATATGGTACCAGTGACATTAAAATTACATAAAATAATGGGCTGGGTGTGATGGTGACCTCAACAGAGGCCTGAGTCACCACCTACCTCCAGAGACCTGCCCAGCCACTCAGCACCCTGGGGCCATTCTTTGATCTTCCCACTTTCCACTTGTGCTTGGCTTCCTACAGAAGTTCAATGATCTGTCAACCTAGTCGGTCTGCTAAGACTTAACTTTATGGAGGTATGTGGCAAAACGCACTGTTTGCAAGGCCCACAGGCAGGTTGGGGGTCACCAGTTGCAAGCTGGCAGTCACAGAAGCCAGCCTACTCTGCCTCAGGGGAAAGGAGTAAGAAAAAGTCCACTGGCTACCCCCAGGGTATCCCCTAGAAGAGCAGTGCTCCCGAGTCAGTGCTCCTTCAAATACGAGACAAGAATCCAGGACGGCAGGGGCCAGTAGAATTACTGTATTCATTTTTGAGGACTGTGCTACATTTTAAGGCAAGTGTCACATGTACAAAATAGTCAGCAATGAACAGTGTTTGAACAGTATTTATGACAACATGGAAAGAGAATGGCAGGGGAGGCATTTCAGACGCTGTGCAGTGGAATTTTCCCCAGTCCTTACCCTGGTCTACTGACCCCTCTGTGAATGGAGAAACAGGGAGACTCAGCACTTTCCCCCTTCTCTGCTGGCCTCCAAGGGGCTGTCAGCAGGTCACACAGAAGCATCTCTTCCAGACCATGGTGGCATATGAGTTCAACCAATGGGCCACTGGCCAGCTCCAACCTCCTCACTTTGTATGAGTCCTCTTCAGAAATAAGAAAATCAGAACGCCAAAAGCATACACCTTACAGTTCAGGGCTTCTTCCTTCAAACTCAGACTGGCTTGAATTGGAGCTAAACTGATACACACACACACACACACACACACACACACGTATGTGTATATACACATGCACATAATACACATGGAAGAAAAGAAATTAACCGAAGCCTGAAAAATAGTGAATGTCCATTTACAGTTTGGAATCAATGTGATTGTCTCCCCTTTGAAATCAGATAAATACTGGCAACAAGCTCTAGCCAGGGGCCAGTTTCCAGGCATCTGTCTGCTCAGTTCCTGGTCCCTCTGACTTCACGGGATACTGGAGTGGCTTAGCTAGTTTAGGAGAGCTGGGCCTGCCCACCAGCTGGGTCAGCTCTGTGCCCTGTGGCTCTTCCTACCTCTTCCATGTGGGCATGGGATCACATTGAAAATATAGGGCCCACAACACAACAGGGAAAACGAGAATGAAGGGGGCTCAGCAATGGGGGCTTTAACAGCCTGTTGGGAGTAGGCTGGTGGACTGCCTGTGGCTGGGAACCACAGTGAAGTCAGGAACCCAGAAGTGCAGTGCAAGGTGCGCTGCTAACCCATTAGAAGGGGAAGGGCATCAGGAAGAGGCTGCACTGATGCTGAGGTAACTACGCAGAGAACCAGTGGCAGGATAAACACTGTAACACGCGAAAGAACAGAGCCCTGCTCAGGAAAACAGCTGTCACCAGGAGAACGCAGTCTCCATGGAGAAAGCTGTCACTCAGTTCTTAGAAAGGTAAGGTTAGTGTTTGGTATCTAAGAAGCGAAATGATCATTTTTATAGCTCTACTGTTTGCCTCACCAGATCCCTTTGAGGTAGGTAAGAGACAGGTGACATCAGCCCCATTTTACAAAGGGTAAAGTGAGGCGCCAGGACTTGGGACAGGTCACACCATGCATACACCAACAGCCACAGTAAAGCAGCGGACTCTCCAGGCTTCCCTCCATCAGCAACACACTGTCTCCTGAGAGCCCCCAGCCCAGTGAGAATTGAGGCGCTGGGTAACAGGAGGAATGTGGATCATTTTGCTGAGAATTTTAAACTTTGATGTACTGGCAGGCAAGGGGTCCACATCAGCCAAAGGGCAGGAGACCTGGGATGAGGGGTACCTCATCTCAATTGGTGTATGGATTTATTGTAGGGGGTGCGTTTTTGCTGTCATGAAGCATTTTAGGGAGGGTCCACTCGAATTGTAAGACAAACCGACACGGATGGTGGACGTGATGACTGTGTCAGATGTCCCCAGAGGTCCCCCTGGCTGCTGCCAGATCAGCGTGGATGGAGATAAAGCTGAGGTCTGTGAGTGGCCCAGGCCTCAGAAGCCGAAAGGTGCCCAGGGCTGAGATGAGAAAGGGACAACTATGCGTGTCTTCTCCTTGTCAGGGAACCCTAACTCCCCTACCACCCTCCCTCCCTTCCTTAGACCTCGGAATTTAAATCGTTTCCCTGATGCTCCTGACCTGAGACCCTCTCAGTGCTGCCACAGCTGGAGTAGCTCTAATGTGACACAGGGCAGCACCTAGATCCTGGGAGCAGGGTAACTCTTTAAACACCTGAGTCCTGACTAACAGTCAGACTTCAGGAATTTCTCCAATTACTATTGCCCATGAGGGAACATAAGAGATGACTGCAACCCTGCTTGGTTTGTCCAGCAGTGCCCAGTGCAGAGCTGAGCAGGGCCAATGAAGAATAAGATGCCTGCATTTTCTAAGCTTTACCCACGGCCCCGGGGAGCCCAGGACTCCTCCAGCCTGGCAGCCCGAGAGGTGTTTTCCAAACAGTCCTGGCACACCAGCAGCTGCACCCGGACTGGATCAAGTCAAATGTCAGAGTATCCTGGTCCTTGGCAACCAGTCCCCGCTGGGGAGCCCAACGCCTACACGGGGAGGTCATCCTCAAACTGTGACTGGGTCAAAGCACTGTCGGGAGACTGAAAATCTGTGAGGGCGGTGCCCGAGTGTAATGGGGCGAGTGCCAGACTGTGGCCTGGCCCCTCACAGCACCGACTCCTTGGACTCCACTTCTTGGGCACTGGCCACACGACCGGCAGTGTTCTGGTGTGTCACCAGAGGCGACGTCTCCTCCTCGGACTTGCAGTTGGGGACAGCTTCTACTTTCACCTCGCTCAGTTCCTGCTCGCCTCTCTTCATCGCCTTCTGATTGAGGTGGTGGAGAATGCCTGCGCCCAGGGCGTCCCCTTCCACGTTCACCACGGTGGTGGTCCGGTCCCTGGTGGGGAAAGAAAAGGGCAGGAGTCACTGCCAGCACCACAGCCAGGAGACAGTGGGGAACTGGCCCTGTCACAGGGAGACTGGATGTCACCACCAGAAAACTGTGATTGGAAACAAGCAGGGACCTTGCTTCCTGGAGGGTATGTTGCTAAGGCACTTGCTCTAAATCCACTTTCTTTCAACATTTCCTACTCTTTTTGCACTGGTGCACAGGACTGAACTCAGGGCCTTCCACATATGATGTAGGCAAGTTCTCTATCACTAAGTTATATCCTGAGCCTCACTGTGTTTTCTTTTTATTTTTCAATACTGGGAATTGAACCTAAGGCCGTGTGTGTGCCAAGCAAGTCCTCTATCATTGAAGTACCTCCCCAGACCTTTAGAAGTTTCTGTTTGTTTTTATTTTTTTAATTTTAAACAGAAAAAAGTTAAGAGATTACAGTAAAACAGAATTTCAAAACAGGCCAATAGGAGAGTAATAATAATCAACACACTGCATATGCATACTGTTATACTCATAGTAGTTGTTTAGAGTATAAGAGAGACATGAAACATTGTCCAGAAAATTATTAGCACAAAGCTTTCCCCTCAATGAATCAAGAGAAACCAGTTGTATGACTTTTTTTTTGTTATGACTGCTGTATTATTTTCAAAAGAACAATTCACAGTAAAAATGAAATCTGAAAATGACCCTGTGTAAACTACTTTTCACTCAAAATTCCTTTTTCTTTAACTATCTTAACTAATTTTTGATGTACATACATAGATTTTCTTTCAGTTTGTCACACAAGTGCAATAATACGATGGTTACATATGTGTGACTTAGTTCACTGATAAGTATATTTTCAAGGTGCATCCATTTAAGAGTGAAAATGTCTAGTTTATCGTTCTTTATAGCTTGATATTACATCATATAAAAATACAACATCTTTTTTTGTCCATTCCTCAGTTGATGGGCATTTAGGTTGCTTCCAAGATCTGGTTATTATGAACTGTGCAGCTACAGACATAGATGTACGTATATCACTGTGGTATGATGTTTTTAGTTCTTTTGGGAAGATACCCAGAAGGGGAATAGCTGGGTCAAATGGGACCTCCAATCCTAGCTTTTTGAGGAATCTCCACACTGACTTCCATAGTGGTTGCACCAGCCTGCATTCCCACCAACAGTGGAGAAGGGTTCCTTTTTATCCACAGCCCCTCCAGCATTTATTATTGGTTGACTTCTTAATACTAGCCATTCTTTCTGGGGTGAGGTGGAATATCAGTGTTGTTTTCATTTGCATCTCTCAAATGGCCAGTGCTATTGAACATTTTTTCACGTATTTATTTGCTGCTTGTACTTCTTCATTTGAGAAGTGTGTGTTCATCTCAGATGCCCATTTTTGGATTGTGTCTTTAAATCTTGGAGGACTAATTTTTTTAAGTTCTTTGTATGTTCTTGATAGTAATCCTTTATCTGAGGGACAGCCGGCAAACATTTTCTCTCATATTGTGCGTTGTCTCTTCACTCTGTTGGTGGTTTCTCTTGCTGTGCAGAAGCTTTTCAGTAGGATGAGATCCCACTTGTTGATTCTTTGCGATAATTTCTGTGCAGTCTGGCTTTTATTCATAAAGCTTTGCCTATGCCAATGTCTTTAAGAGTTTTACCTACTCTATGTTCCAGCAGATTAAATGTTTCTGTTTTAATGTTGAGATCTTTAATCCACTCAGATTTTAGCTTACTACATAGTGAAAGATAGGGGTTCAGTTTTAATCTTCTGCATGTGGAAAGCCAGTTTTTCCAACACCATTTATTAAAGCTATCTTTCTTCCAATGAGTATGTTTGGCACCTTTGCAAAGATAAGGTAGTGTAGTGTGTCTGCAGTTGTTTCTGCATCTTCTAATCTGTTCCATTGATCTTTGGGTCTGTTTTTTTTTTTTTTTTTGCCAGTGCCACACTGTTTTTATCACAGTAGCTTTATAGTATAATTTTAGGTCAGGAATTGTGATGCTCCCCGTCTTGTCTGTGTTGCCCAGGATCACTTTTGCTATTCGAGGTCTCTACTGGTTCCAGATGAATTTTAGGATCGTTTTCTCTAATTCTGTGAGGTATGCTATTGGAATTTTGATTGGGATTACACTGAATCTGTATAAGAGTTTTGGAAGTATGGCCATTTTCACTATATGGATTCTTCCTATCCAAAAGCATGGGATATCTCTTCATTTTCTAATATCCTCTTCAATCTCCTTTTTCAGAGTAGTACAATTTTCAATATAGAGGTCTTTTACATCTTTCATTAGATTGATCCCTAAGTATTTCATTTTTTTGAATGTGGTTGTAAAAGATATTGTTTCCCTGATTTCTCACTCGGTGAGATTGTTATTTGTGTATAAGAAGGCTATTAATTTTTGAGTATTGACTTTATAACCAGCTACATTGCTAAATCTGCTTATTAAATCTAGAAATCTTTTGGTGGACTTTTTGGAATCTTCTAGGTAGAGTATCATGTCATCTGTAAATAATGCTAGTTTACTTCTTCCTTTCCTATCTTTATTCCTTTTATTTCTTTCTTTTGCCTAATTGCTCTGGCTAAAGTTTCCAGGACTATGTTAAGTAAGAGTGGAAACAGTGGACATCTTTGTCTTGTTCCTGATTTTAGAGTGAAAGCTTTCAGTTTTTGTCCATTTAGTATGATGTTGGCTGTTGGTTTGTCATAGATAGCTTTTATCAGATTGAGATAGAGACCATCCATTCCAATTTTCTGTAGAGTTTTTATCATGAAGAGGTGCTGGACTTTGTTAAAAGCCTTTTCTGCATTTTTTGAGAGAATCATATGATTTTTATCCTTGGTTCTGTTAATATGATGTATTGCTTCTTGTATACAGTATATTGTTGGATCTTGCTTCTTGATCCATTCTGCCAGTCTGTGTCTTTTGACTGGTGAATTGAGACCATTAACAGTAATGGTTAAAACTGGTATGTATTAACTTATCCTTGTCATATTGTTTTCCTATTAATGGCTCCCCCCTTATTTTTCTTTTTCCCTTCCCTCTAATTGTTTGCCTTTCCTGGTGGATTCCTTCTATTGGGGTTCATGGAGCTGTAGTCCTTATTATCTCTTTCTAAAAGGTCTTTCAGAACATTTTGGAGTGCTGGCTTAGTGGCCGTGAATTTCTTCAGATGTTCTTTGTCATGGAAGTATTTTATTTCTCCCTCTATTTTGAAAGATAGTTTTGTGGGATACATCAATCTGGGTTGAAAGCTGTTTTCCTTTAGAACTTGGAGTACTTCACTCTAAGCTCTCCTTGACTTGAGAGTTTGTGCTGAGAAGTCAGCTGTGATTCTGATGGGCTTTTATAGGTGATTTGTTTCTTTTCCCTAACAGCTTTTAAAATTTTATTCTTGTGTTGAATTTCTGGAGTCTTGACTATGATATGCCTGGAAGTAGATTTTTTTTTTTATCATTGCTAATTGGAGTTCTATATGCCTCACTTATTTGTATGTCAAATTCTTTTTCTCTACCAGGAAAGTTTTCTGTCATGATGTCTGTGAGGATGTTTTTAATGTCATTTGTCATATCGCCTGCTTGTTCATTGACTCCAATTAATCTTAAGTTATCCTTCTTTGTCTCATTAAGCAGCTGCTGGATTGATTTCTCAAGTTCCCTTGCTAGTTTTGAGAAATCTTCCTTTTCCTGGTCACTCACTGCAAGCCTGTCTTCAATAGCTGAGGTCCTATCCTCACATTGGCCTAATCTGCTTCACATATTTTCAATGGAGTTTTTATTCTTCTCAATATCTGCTTGTATCTGCTTTATGGAATCCATTTGTTTCTTACATTGTGTTTTCATAATTTGCTTAAGCTCATTTAGTTTTTTTGCCTGTGTCTGCTCTAACATCACTAAGCATGGTGTGTATTTTGGTAATCTCTGTGATTATTTGAGAGATTATTTCTGATTTCATCTTTTCCAGAGCCTCATTCAATTGCTTTGTTACCACTTTGGAGAGACCTGGTAGGGGGCTTTCAGATTTTCCAGCCTCATTGCCCCCTGGGTTTGCCTTTGGTGAACTAAGTGTCTGAGGTTGTGTCCTGTTTAAGTGTCTTCTCATTTCTTTTCTTTTTTAGTTTAATTCCTAGAGTGATACCTATTAGTTGCCTGTGGTGGGTTGCTTTATTGGTGGTATGAAGGACATCCAGGTGATGATTACTTTTCTGAGCTATCCTCCAGGTGTAGCTGGTTCCTGGCTTCCAAGTCTATTGAAAGATCCCACCTCCTCAGTTTGTTAGAGATGAGAATCTATTGCTCGCCTAGCCCAGTTCCTGGCTCTTTGGGAGTGTGCCTCAGCACACTCTGTAACCCCAGTCAATCTCAGTCCTGGACCATCAGGGCCAACAGCTCTCCAGAACAATCATGTTAATTCTGGCTACAGTGGCACCCACAGCACCAAACACAGCCAACAAAACAATAAACTGAGTCAACCCCCAATTTGCAACCCTCAATTGTATAAACTGAATTAGTAACCATACAACAGAATGCAAAAGAATCATATACTGTACATAAGTCCACACTATGTCAATTCTGTCCTCAAGGGTCAGGACCCAAAATGTATTTAAGAGAAGACAGAGAAGTGGGAAAAGAGAAAGAGAGTGTAAGTAGGTTGGAGGACAAGATGGGTCCTACCAACTTAGGGAAACTGATACAGAAGACTGAGTGAAAAGACAGCAAAAAGTAGACAAAAAGTAGAACAGAAAAAAAGTAGACCCAGAAAGATGGCAGAAACCCCAATCACACTCAATAAATAAATAAATAAATATAAAAAAAGAAAAAAACAAAACAAATAAGAGGAAAAAAAAAAAAAAACAGTCCACTTCCAGGATTCTCTCTGAATTTACTAGTAGATAGCCTGTGGAGACAGCAACCCAAATTGTGGCACTGTATACCCACAAGTCAGCAACTGCTCAACGATGGAGTAGTAGACAACTTTAGCAGGCCTGCCCTGAGAACAGACTCATGGGGCTCACTGCAGTCCAGGCAATTTCCATGGTTCTATGCCCAGTTAGGAGGTGCTGGAGGAAGCTGGCAACAGTTTTAGCTCCAGCCTTATCTGGCTGACACCAAAATGGCTCCCAGCCAATCATTCTCTCCCGCAGGAGGACCCAGTCCTCTGCACTCACTGCCAGGCAGCACAGACCTCCACACCTGCTGCTCTCCTCCACTGCCAAATCACTCTGCAGAGGCCATTGGGGTCACCAGCCTGGCTGCCACCAACACTGTGACCATGTGCCCTAGGCTCCAACAGCTCCCCTCAGGCAGTGAGTCTGGCTCCGGGCAAAGGCACCGCCAGTTACTGCCTTCGTCTTTGTTGAAGCTTTTCTTTTCACTCTCTCTGTGGGCTTCAATTCAGACTTCAGACTCTTCCTGGGTTTAAGGAACCCACTTCCCTCCTTTTTCTCTTCCTCAAGGTGGTATATTCCAGCATCTAGTTGGTGTCTCTCAGAGAGGCTGTTATCTCTGCTGCTTACTACTGTACCATCCTCCCGGAAGTCCTCCGTTTGTTTCTTGAGACAGGGTCTTGCTTACATAGTTCAGGCTGGACTTGAACTCACTGTGGAGCCCAGTCTGGCCCTTAAACTCACAGTGATCCCCCTGCCTCAGTCTCCCAAGTACTGGGGTTACAGGCATTTGCCACCATGCTTGGCAAAATTTTTAAAATTTAGAAACAGGTCTTGCTAAGTTGTCTATGTTGGCCTCAAACTTGCAATGCTCTTACCTGTCTTCTGAGAAGCTGTGCACCTTGTCCAGCTCATTTTTCATTCTTTTTTTTTTTTTTTTTTTGTGGCACTTGGGATCAAACTCACAACCTTGCGCTGGCCAGACTGGCCCTTAAGCCACTGAGCCAAGCCCTCAGTCCTGGTTTTTTTTGAGGCAGGGTCACACTATGTAGCTCAGGCTGGCCTTGTGCTTGCGTTTAGCTCAAGCCGGCCTTGAACTCACAACGCTCCTCCTACCTCTGCCTCCCAAGTGCTGGGATTAAAGACGTGTGCCACCACGCCCAGCTCTCATTTTTCATTCTTGTAAATGAAATAGTCCCTTATTGTAGAACATTTGAAAAAAAGGAAGTGTAAAGAAGCAAAAGTTGAGCTGGGCATGGTGGTACACAGCTATAAACCCAGAACTAAGGAGGCTGAAGCAGGAGGATCACCTGGGAGTTAGAGGTCAGCCTGGATAACATTGTGAGTTCAAGGCCAACCTGAACTACACAGCAAGACCCTGTGTCAAAAAAAAGGAAGCAAAAGTCATTTGTATTCTACACCTCTTTGCAAATTGGTGTTGACATTGTGATCTACTTCCTCCTAGCCACCTCTCTATGCATGTATTTTGTATGTAATGGACACCATTATATAGGAGTGCATATAATTGGGAGACTAGAGTAGATAGGGTTTGTGCCCCTTGGTGTTATCCTTGTTTTCATTTTATTGCTGCTTCAGTACTAGACTTTTTCTTTTCTTCTTCTTCTTCTTCTTCTTCTTCTTTTTTTTTTTTTTGAAATAGGATGTCACTAAATTGCCCAGCCTGGCCTTGAACTTGTGATTCTCCTGCCTCAGCCTCCCGAGTGCTAGAATGACAGGTGTGCGTCATGCACCACCACACTCAGCTCACTCCTGGATATGGGCCAGTCCTCATGTGCATTCCATGGCTGTAGCAAACATCATCTCACACAAAACAGCACCGTCTTTTCCTGAAGCTTCCTTGTTGCTGATTAGCCCAACACCCATGCCAAGCACTTGTGTTCAGGTTCCTGGACACCTGGCTGTGATTAGCCAGGCAGGAAGGTCTTTCTTCACTGCTGTGGATCAAGGGCTTCCCACACGTCCAGTATTCTGTGCACAGTGTGGGTGCTGATTCACTCAAGCCTCACAACTGTGTAGCTTCTAACATGATTCCCATTTCAGATCAGCAGACCAAAGCACAGAAGAGTTCACAATAGGCAACAACTACATGGCGAGGCTGATGTGAACCCAGGCACCTGGGATCCAAGCTGTCTCAACATCAACACCTCTGCTGACCTTCTCTATACAACAGGTGTTATTTATACTTGACAAAGGTATTTCTAGACTCAAGAAATCAACATCCAGAAATGCCTTTGTGTCTTACTTATTTTAGTTTGGGTTCTTGAGACAGGGTCTCGTTAT
>RJWM01045933.1:0-12498 GCA_004363535.1 Dasyprocta punctata
TTGCACTAACTAGTCACTACCATCTCAGAGAATCATTTTTACTTTAAAGCAAATTGCTGACAACTTAATTTTGCTTTTTATTCTTGGTGCTTTTCAGACATTAAATTCTGGGACACTTTGGAACTCACAAAGACAATTATTAAGGTCTGAATAGAAAGTGTTTTTAAAAATCACGTTCACATTCAATAAATGTTCACACAATTATAATTGGTCCATTGAACAGTAGCTTTGCAACAGGGTCTATATTTTTATTTGCTTCATTACTTAAAACTAAAAAAAAACAGTTATTGGCTCTATTAGAGTGCTTAAAGATTCTGCAATTTACATTGTTGGTATTTAAAGTTAGCTTTGTATGGACTCCTTGACAATTTGTTCTGTTAATTTAATATTAAGTGGTAGGTGGTGATTTGGCTGAATTCTCTGCCTTTTAGAACAAAGGTGGGAGAATCCAATGAAGAAAATGACTGTATTAGTCAAATAGAATGTTATAAGCAATAACAATCTCGACGTTTCAGTAACAACCAGGATTTATGTCTCCCTTACCTATTGGCAATGGCTTTGTATCAACTTACTGACAATTCTTCTATTCATTTAATACTAAGTGGTAGTAACATAAGGGAAATAAATGTAACTCTCAACCTGCTACATGTCAGACATGCTGAGTTTGTGTTTCCCAAAATCAAAGAATGAATTCTAAGAAACAATGACAGCTAAAAGTAGGAAAACAAATATTGAGATAGCTTTTAAGAGACAAGAGGGGACCTGAAAAAATCATTGAGATAGCTTTTAAGAGACAGGAGGGAACCTGAAAGTGGGTTGCCAGTAAGCCTACTTCTCAAAGAAAGTTTTACAGAGAAAAATCATAAGGTAGGTACAATGTGGGTCAAAACTATAATTAACCAATAAGATTACAAGTCTAGCTGCTTAGGTAATACTGACCCAATGGGGAAGCAGTCAAGTAGCAAGTGTGCATGAAAAGAACAAGAAACTTTCTAGGAAGGAATGGGTCAGGAGGTCTTGGTCACCCATCTGAGTGACTGATGTCTATCAAGACTTTATTGAACCAGATGATACCAATTATAGTATAATCTTCTATTTCTGGCTTATCTCATGGGGAGGCATAGAGGTCTGATCATTCTCTTTTTCTTGAGGCCTGGCCTACGACAGATGCACCTCCAGCCACAGTTGTGATGTGTTTTCATCCTCTGCACTGCCTTCCTCAAGGGCTTAGCCCTAACTGTCTACATTATGTCCACTTAACTTAGCTGTCTATAATAGGAGGTACTGGTTTGTCTGAATTCTCTTTTATACTGTAATGGTTGATACATTGCATCAATTTGAGAAGTCTAGGGACTTAACTAAGTAATTCAGCAGTTCTACAAACTACGGTGTAGAGGACATACCCTTACCACTCCAGGATGCTGTAATGGCTGATTCATTGTGTCAACCTGAAAAGTTTAGAAGTTTAACTAAGTGATTCAGCAGGAGGCCAGGACCCTCACTTTGTAAATATCCTGAACCTGTGCAGGAGGAGGACAGGGAGATGGTGTGAGTGCTACACCTGCCCTGGAGAGGGGGTGGCCTGCATACAATACAAGGGAGGAAAAGAGGCTTCCTCTCCCCACTTTTGCTTTTGTCATTTTTGTTGTCTTCTGCCACCTTGAATTGCTGCTTCTCAGCCATACCACTCTGCTATGGAGCCAGCTGATTATGTACTGAAACCTCCACAACTGTGAGCTAAACAAACCTTTCCTCTTTTAACTTAAGGTGTTGGGTATTTTGTCTCAGCAACAAGAAAAATACCAAGACATATACCAAGCTATTTTAAAAGGAAAGTTGGGAAGAATCCAATGAGGCAGCTTCTTGTATTAGTCAAGACAGAGTGAGCTCTAAGTAGTAACAATTTCAGTATCTCAAAAAAAGCAGCAGTTATTTCTCCCTTATGGAACATTTGTATTGCCAGTGGGGAATGGATCTGGTTTACTTTACCTACATCCTAGGATCTAAAATGATGGGACACCTCTCTTTGATATAATACAAGTCTCCATAGCAGGGAGACATCACATGGAAAGCCATGAGACAGCTCTCTGCAAGCTTCTATTGCACACGTCATACATCACCTTTGCTGTTTTTTTATTGACCAAAGGAAGTCTTCTGACCAACCTTGAACTGAAGACATAAGAATTATATCATCCTCTCCTAGGACCACACATCACAAGCTGGGATACTCTAATATATGGTGCATGGCAGGGACTGTGCCAATATTTTTCATAAAAATAAGGGAACAGTCACTTCCATATATGACTTGTTTTCTATGTTTCCTACTTCCTCATGGAAAAGAAAAAAATTTTCTCATTTAAGAAAAAAAAGCACAGATAAAATTTACAGACTCGAAACATTAGACAACATGACAAAGAATAAAAAATGTTATTCTCAACTCAAGACCAAATTTTGGTTCAAAATTATAAAAATTCACTTTTCCTCCAATCTGAGAAGTAGAAGCACCATTTTACTAAAGTACTTTTAAGACTTAATTTCTTATGGAAAATAAATTTTCCAGGAAACATCTTCTATGGGAATTTTAGTGAAAGAAGTTTGTATTTTAATTTCATTTTGCATAAGGGATGGAGAATATGCTTAAGAAGTGTTTTAACTAATTTTGGCAATTTAACATTACTGAAATTAATTGCCATCTCAGACACTCCAGTGATTTATATTTGAAAATCTTGAAGAAGTTTAGAAAACAAGGAGTATTCATTTTAAGTCATAAAAATGACTCTGTGGTATGGACTATAGTAAGAAATCCTTAAATTCTTTAATTGTGTTTGAGAATCACTTGTTGTTATAACTCCAGGAAGTAAATTTTATCACAGCAGTCCTCGTAATCATTAGAATAGGGTCACAAATTAGAAACCACATTCTTGGTTTGTTTACATATCAATAATGCTTTGCCATAAGTAGTTTTGTAAATTTGGTGCCCACTGAGACCCAACTATTTTATGACATGTCAAATTCTAAACTAAATGAACATAAACCCAAGAGAACTTTCAGTTTTCAGGTTCAGAAAAATATTAGAAATTTCAGAAATTGTTAGCACAACACTCACAATAAAGATCAGGGATTAAAATATGTTTAAATGTGTAGTTCACGCTCAAGCTCCACACTGTAACACTGAACATTTGAATCAGCATTGAATGAATCCCCAGTGATCCTACATTCAATAAACATTGTTTGAATCCCATTAACAAGTAATTCTATTTTTTCTTCTGAGAAATTTAATATTTCAGCCATATCTGGTTTTCTAAGGGTTTGTCCTATAAACTAGTATTTCCAAAGGGTTTAACTGATGATTATATGACGCATCGATAATCAAATAAATTTGGGAAATACCAAGTTAAATAAAGTAAGTTTATTTACTGAAAAGTTCTCAGAGCTATTAAAATACCACAGTAGATCAAGGGTTTTCAAAAAAGAGCTGCAGTATACAGTACTTCTAAAATTTACTGAGCTACCAGATTATTTTTTTTAGGTCTTTTTTTTTCCTTTTTAAGACAAGTAGGACTGTTATTCCATGGAAAACACTTGGAAAAGTGTTGAGTTAGACTCTTCTAATGACGTTTACATTAGGTAATTACTGTAAATATTATCTTGGGTTGACACTTTAGTTATAACATCTGTTCAATGGCTCCATTGTTAAGTGACTCTAGACAGAAAATGACTAATTAGATGGTAATGACTATGGCACAGCTGATTCAACCATGGTGCTACAGATTTTGTTATTCACTGTCTTCTTAAGCCAAATTTAAAGAACTGTTTGACAATGTGACCAAGGGTTCCATTACCACAAATTTATGAACAGACAAGGGAAAGGGAGAAGGTAAAATTAGTCAATAAATGCTTTTATTACCCATACAATATTTTACTATTGTATCATGTAAACACAGCCAACACTCACCCTTGGGGATTCAGTTGATGATGCTGAAGCAATACATACATGAGAAGCAGCAGTCACAGACCCAGAAAACTGATCAGCAAGAGCTGGGGTTGCTCACATTTTGTGAGAAGGAGCCAATCTGGATTTCCCTTCAAGGGGCAAAGGAGTTAATAGGATTGAGATGCTGACAGCGTGGAACATGAAGATGAACTGAGCATCTACAGCCCCCTTAGCCCAGCTGGAAAGAGGAAACAGGTGTCTGCTGTCTCATCCTTCTCACAGTGGGCAGTGGCATGGGGTAAGAGAAGGATGACAGAGCAGTGTCTCTAGCTAATGATGTTGTGAGGTGATTAAGGCATGTGGGCCACCACACCAAATGTTTTCTCAATGCAGCCCATCTGATCACGCCACTAATGCTACAAGCTATCTCTTCCCTGCACCCCTTACTCCTACAATGTAGGGTACCTCCTAACTCATGAAAGAATTTGTGTTTCTATACTCTTTACAGTTTATCATCACTTTCTCCCACCAATTTAAATTACACGATGGTTGCACAAATACTTACAGAATGAACGAAGACAAATAAATGCTCAAAACTTTGGTTCTAGGAAAGCTTCCCCTAGGACTTCTGAAGAGGTCCACCCCAGCAGGGGTTAGACTTACCTGCACATTTTCCCAGACAAGAAAGGACAGGGGGAACAGCAGAGAGCTCCCACACCACCAGCCATCCAGCCCTCTTGCATGTGCTGAAGCCAATGTGTATTCTTCCTGATTTCCTATTTTTTCTGTATTGGGGATTGAACCCAAGACTTTTGCATTAAGCTACATCCCTAGCCCTTTTTTGTTTCCCAATTTTCAGAGAGGGTCTCGATTAGTGACTAAATAACCCTCCTGTCTCAACCTCTCAGAGTGCTAGGATCACAGGACTGTGCTGCCACACATGGTTTGACTTGCCCTCTGTCTTAGTTACTTTTTACTCATTGCTAAGCCAAAATACCTGACACCCAAAATTAGGGAAGGAAAGGTTTATTTCTCACAGTTCTAAGGGATTTCAATCCATATTCATCTGGCTCCAAGGCAGCGTGGTGTGGCGGGTCAGCCACTCATGGCAGCCACCAAACAGCAAGGCACACCAGTGAGAGAGAGCGGGAGAGAAAGAGCCTTCCTCTCGCCCTTACACAGTATACTGGCTCCACCTCTGGGCGGGTGCAGCACTCACATCGCCAGTCCCAGTGCTAGACAACAAACCAATCATGAACACCAGACTCAGTCCTGTCCATGCCACAATTACATGAGGTTTTGAGGGGACACAGAACCAACCACGCTATAACGCCCTCTTTGGTCCAAAAGGACTAGAAAGACAAGAAGAGTGTATCACTTTCATTGTTTTGTTTTGATTGATTTCATTCTGTTTTGTTTTGTTTGATTTTATTATGTCTGATGGTGTGGGGAGCTACTTTGAAGATAACAGGAGGCAGTATGGTAACCATGGTTGATTTTCTGCTATCTTGTTTTGAAGTCCTGTATCACAGTCATTGTTTTGTTTTGATTGGTTCTATTCTGTTTTATTTTGTTTGGTTTTATTCTCTTTAAAATTAAAAGAAAAGAAAAAGAAAAAGAAAAAAGAAAAATCTTCCCTAACCAACATATTGAATACTTCAAATTTGCCTCTGGCTTGTCACCCCGTGTGCCCACTATCTGTTATCCTGCTCATGGCTTTCTTGCTCTCCACACACAGTTTGCTTTTATCACATAATTTTATATTACTTATCATATTTATTGTGTGTCTTCCCTACTAAAAATTTTCAAAGAATCTTTAAGAAGGGCAAGGAATTTTTTCAAATTTTCTTTGTCTTTTGTTTTTGTTTTTGTTTTTTGCTTTCGGTTTTTTGTTTTGTTTTGCTTGTTTTTTGCCCTCAGGTCTGGAATAATACTAGCAAACACTGAGTGCTCAACAAATATTTGGTGGGTGAATGAAAAGAGCAATTAAAACAATGGATTTTGATTGCACAGACTGGGTTTTAATCTTAGCTGTACTGTTTATTAGCCCCTATGTAATCTTGGGTAAATTTTGGAAGCTCTCTGAGTCCCAATTTCCTCATCTTTGGACTGAAGATAACAATATTTAACTCATGGAATACAATGCCTCCTCTATGCAATTTGCTATGCATTTTGCTATGCCACTGCTATGCAAAACAGAGCTTCCAGGAGTAGAATATGGGAGGAAATGATCAGGTGTGCATGTTAGGGGTAGATTGGTGCTATGTTGGAAGATAGGAAATTGAGAGAAGATATACTATGTATGTACATATAAGACCAGCATGTATTAAGGATATCTCAAAATTTAAAAAAAAAAAAATTCAAGTCTAAGAATGAAACTCAGCATGATCTCCTGGGTTCAATTCCTCATCCCCTCCCCCAAAAAAGGGATATAAATAACTCAAATGATCTGCTATATTGTTGATTTGATGAATTGATGAATAATGCAGATAACAGTAATTAAAGCAGATGCAGCTGACCGATCTGATGGTTTGAAGGTGAGAGAGTTGCTTCATGAATTTTATAAAACATTGTCAGTATACACTATAAAGTATTTTCCTGATAGATGCTTTGGAATCAATGCCTTTGATATCTCAAGGTTATTCAGGTTGTCTCCACTTCATGCTTTCTAGGGTGTCATTATTGACTTTGTACTTGACATTCTTCCCTGAGTCTGTTAGCCTGGCCTTGGCAGCAAGGATAGGCCATATGGTGCCCATCCATATGGATGGGCTGGCTGAATTTGAGAATCTTATTCCCTATTGATGTTCCTGTTGTGTGAACAAAATAACTTCTATTTAAGGGTAGAAGAGATGGGATTCTGGGATCACAGATTGTGTCAGTTAGAAAATGTGCTCAACTGTAAGCAGCAGAGACCTAAAAAGAGGCTTTAAGCAAATTAGCTGTGGCATGATGGCTCCCCAACCTTGTCATAAACATTGTATCTCTTCTCTGCCATCTTTGAACATAGCTCGCTTCCTTAAAACTGCCTCATATTCACAAAGTGGCAACCGCAACACCAGACAGCATTTCCTCATTCTAGACAGGAAGAAAGAAAATGGAAAGGGATACAGTGAACATATCAGCTGAGTCACTGTCCATTTGTAAATAGCCTTACCATAAGTCCCACCCAATAACTTCTATTTCCATTTGACTAACTAGAATTCAGTCACATGCCTACCTCCCAGCTTCCAGGTAAGAGAGGAAAACAGGTTTATCTTAGCTAAGCCTGATGGTGCGCTAATACAATCAGGGTTCCATAAAAAAGGGAGAGTAGTGAATTTTCAGTACATGTCTACCAGTCTCTTGTCTGGATAAGATAGAGGAGTCTACAAAGATTATCATCACAGCTTGCAAATGATTTTTCATTTATCTTTGTGCCAACCTAGAAACTAAAAACCTTTCACTATTTTCCAAGTGATGCTGCAGAGAAAAAAAATTTTAAAGACAATCTTCATATCGATGTCTACTCTATTGTTATTCCAGTTCTGCTTCTGCTAATGAGGTCTCCAATTGCCTGACTGCATAGGTGATTCCAATGAGTCTTCACTGGGCTCTTTAGAGGGAAACCCTTCTCAGAACTCGATCATCAGGACCATCATTGCTACTGCAATGCTACAGATTCAGAAGCCCCCAGGTGTGGCCAAGAACTCCATCTGTCTCTTACCCCTCACAACACATGCTATAAAATTGACATGTGGGGAGTTGTATTCGTTTTGCACTTAGGAAACTCAAAGAATACTTTAAGCACTCATTAGCTCTTTCAGGTCACCAGGGAGTGACTTGGATACATTTTAGACTGTTCAACAACTTTTTTGGGTACCATTCCAAGGACTAATTTACTAAATGGTCCCTCAGTTGCCTGCAAGAGTTATGTAGCTTCAGAAAGTGATGGACCTACTCCCATGCAGTGGTCTATGCACTCAGAAGATCTGGCTCAAAAGAAAAAACCTTACAGCCTTCCTGTTGTTGCTAATTATCTTCTCATACTACTTGAGGAATGGGAATGTGTGAAAGTAAGTAATTTATTCTGACTACCCAAGTGCAACACGGCCATGAAAAACCCTCATGCGTTCACACTCACACCTTCCTACCACTTTCTCTGTCTCCCAATTCCAACCCTTTCCTTTTGTTCTCTCAACAAAATAGAGCCCACACCCACTCTGGGAAATCTAAGCCTTTCAGTTTTTGGCCTGACTTCTTTTCCTCTTTTGTGGGCATGGCTCTATAGGGCTTTCAACTTGTCAGATGTAATCTTTTCAGACCACACAGTCTTGAGAGGATGACAGCCACAGAATCAGTGGTGTCACAGGCAAAGGTATACGATGCAAATGCAAAAAGCATAGCAGATGATGAACAGGAGGTTCTCCCTCCCCCAGAAGAAATGAACTAGATGTGAGACCTGCAAGGAACAGATACAACAAAGGACACAAGCCCCAGTGGACAGAGTACAGGCCACAGCCTCTGCTGGCCACAGTTGACAATTCCCATGGGCTGTGTGTTCTCACATCTCCCTTGTCACCCGCACTGAGACAGTCAGGAAAGAAGGCCAGCTCGCCCTTCATCAGGATATGCTGATTCAGACAGACAGCGAAGCAGCCGAGGTGGCTTTGGTGAACACGTTGAGATGCAATGAGCTCCCCTGTGGTCTGCTGCCCTGTTACTGTTAAACGGAAACTAGAGAAGCTCAGAGTTGCTAAGAGATTGTCACATTGCTGCGGGAAGAATTTACACAATTGGCGCCCTCGGGCAAGGAGTGCTGAATCTGTCAGTATTCAAGACTGTGTAATTTTTTCAGCTATTTCTTCATTCCTGCCTAAATGGGACACAACCTTCTCTCCACACTTACAGAGTGAGCATCGACAGCCTGGCCAGATCTGAGGAAGGGCAAAGATTGGCCACCAGAGGTGTGGGTCCAAAAGCTGGCCCCAGGGGCAGATCGCGGAAGAAGCAAACCGTCAGCACTCACTGTGTGGACAGCTCCAGGGACAGAGACTGCGGTGAGCAAAGGTAGAAGTGAGGAACTCTCCCTGGAAGCTGGGAGTCATGACAGGGCTGAGCAGTCCAATTGTGGGTTTGCCCTAGGAAGGAGATCAGGGCTAATGGCAGGGCAGAACCAAGGGGTAGCACATATGTTGCTCAATCTGCCCTTCCTCCTTCCTCTTCCTTGCTGATCAAAGAATCAACAACTAAAGCCCCAGTTGAGGGAGTAGAGAGATTGCATGACCCTATATACCTTTTCCCAGGTTTATGGGGTTAGAAAACCCCATCTGACTCTCTCTCTCTCTTTCAAAGTAAAAAGATACACTGGTTACAGTCAGGCAGCATTGCACACTAAATTTCTAAAGCCACAGAAAGTAGGAGCCAATTAAGGCCACAACAACTCCAAGTCACTTACAATACAGAGTTACGAGAAAGCCAAAACCAGGAACCTTTGAAGGAAGCCACGTTACAAAGACTAATGAACACATGCAAGCAGTGACAAGGATGCGACACCATGTGACCTTAGAAGGAAAACAAAATGGGGACAGGAGCTGTCTGACAGCTCTCCAGCTTCCAAGAGGTCGTGTGGCTATTCCTCTCACTGAGTTCTCTGAGGTCCCCTGCACCCTAAGAACCTAGCTTGGAGTCCCTGGTCCTGCCCAGTCCCCACTGTCAAGGCTCTCCCACTGTCACGATGGGCCACTTGCTCCAGACAGTTTCTTTGTATTGCAAATAGCAGAGACCCATTCTAACCACCTTAGAAAGAATTAATTATTATACACATATCTGTGAACTGGGTCCAGAACCAGACAAGTGTCTGGAACCTAAAATGTTTTCGGGATGAGCTGTCTTCTCCCTTTTTCTCTCTTACAGCCTTCACAGTGACTGTGCCCCTCGCTGTGCCATCGGTCCTCATCTCTCTACCCTTTAGCTTATTCTTTCCTTCCAATCTGCATAGTTTTTCTGTTTCAAAGATTTTGCCCCTAATAACTTTTGCTTCTTCCTGACTTCATCTTGCTGTGACCCTTCCTGACCCTTCCTTACCTCATAGCTCCTCATTATAGATTCCTTCTGTTTCAGATCCCCTGGCTAACTATATTTTCTAGTTCAGCTTCAAAAGGAAGAATATGTTCATATTCTCATCCTTTTGCACCAGGTCGCGAGCTGCTAGCCGGCCTCCGATTCGACTATTCTTGGATCAAAGTGCACCTCTTACACAACTCACTCCAGCCAGTCAGCCGGGTCACACAGTACAAAGCTAGTGATCCAGGCCTGCATGTTTAGAAGAGGCCATGAGCATGGCAGATACTGTGACCAACACGTTTCCTGCGACAGCTGCTCTTTGCCACAAATATACAGAAGACACTGCCTTCTCCTGCTTTACCAAGTTATTACCAATAATTATTGGTAAAGCAATCCATCTTGTTATATTATCAATTATAACTTTTCTTCTCTTACTTTTTCAGAAGTTTCCAAATTTTCCATGAGTAATATTTCCTAGTTTTCTACTTTGAAATACTCCATTAATTATTAAACAAAATAGCATCATTTTATGTGACGGTTATGTACCAAGCATCAACCAAGCATCATGCTCCACTCTAGATGCTA
The DNA here is from genome assembly GCA_004363535.1 of Dasyprocta punctata. Classification (NCBI taxonomy): domain Eukaryota; kingdom Metazoa; phylum Chordata; class Mammalia; order Rodentia; family Dasyproctidae; genus Dasyprocta; species Dasyprocta punctata. The sequence goes on from RJWM01045933.1 coordinate 10,565, forward strand.
TCAATAGACCCATGAATAGAAAAGGACTTCTCACTGTAGAACACAAGTGATCATATAATTTAGCAGCCAAATCAGAACACTCTCGAAAATAATAAGAATTGACACTAATAATCAGATCAGGACTAAGCTGAGACTGTACTAAGGTTGGGTACATAGTGAACATTTCTGTGTATGTATGGGTGCTCATATCTTAGCATTCCTATGTATTCGAACTAAGAACTAAGTACAAGGCCTAACTCTCCTCTTTAATTTCTAAAATCGGGAAATTCAGAGAATATCCCAAGCAGGAATTTAAGGACAAATAAGATCCTAACTAGGTCCTTCAGGGCTCAGTATCCTCATTCTATACTTTGGAATATATCTAGGGTCTTGATTCAACAAGAAGGGGTAAGGGAAAGGAAGAGTAAGCTGATGATAAGAGGGGATGCTAACATCCATTGATCACTTACCTCGCGTGCAAGGTACAGGGTTGCTGCTTTCCACGTGAAATCAGAATGAACCTCATGACAGCTCTGCAACATGAAGATTATCTTACACCTTCCACTAGTGGAGAAATTTAAACTCAGAGTGTTTAAGCTGCCAAGATAACATGTCCAGTGTTCAGACAAAAATTTGATCCCAGCTGTAACTAACTTCACTATATTAATCCTCCTCTCAAAAACTTTAAATTTGGGACATTAAAATACTAAAACCTTGTAATCCCTTGCTTCCTCTTTAAAATAAATGGGAATAGTTTGTTTGTCATAAAAAGTCAAGTTATTGTGGTCATTTCCACACTGTCATCAGCTTCTTAGTTTACCCAAAGCAGAAATGAAGAAAATGAGCTTAACTAGATAACCACATCTTGGAACATTTCTCATGATCCTTGTTAGGTGGTATCTGAATTTGCCATGCAATTTGATTTTTTTTACTTTTTTATTTTAAAACAAAAAAAAGAACAAAAATGATGATACAGAATTTCAAAACAAGATAATAGGAGATTGAAAATGGTTACTACATTGTTTATTGCTATCTTCAAAGTAGTTGCTCAGATTCCAAGATACAGGCATGAAAAAATGATCAAACAGTGAAAGCGCAAACTATTCTTTTTCATGAACTAACACAGATTAGTAGTATGTAATTATCTACCATATAAATATATGTATACAATCTTTTCCCTTCTTTCTTTTTTCCTTTCCCTCATCCCAGTTGTTCTTTGTTCTTTTCTTTGAGCAGTTTCTTCCCCTTTCACTTTCACTATTGTACATTTTAGATCCTATTTACTCTCAGTTTTTTTACACTGAGGAGACAGTATGATGTTTACACATGTGAGTCTGTTTTATTTCACTTATGAGTATGGTCTCAAATTGCATCCATTTACCTATAAAAGCCTTGAGGTTATCCTTCTTTATAGCTGAGTGGTACTCCACTGTATAAAAGTACCACATTTTCTTCATCCATTCTGTAGTCAATGGACATTTGAGTTGTTTCCAAGATTTAGTTAATACAAATTGTGCTGCTATAAACATGGGTGCACATAAATTGCTATTGTATGATGTTTCAATTCTTCTGAGAAAATACCCAGAAGGGGAATAGCTGGATCAAATGGGACCTTCAAACCTAGTTTCTGAGGAACCTCCACACTGATTTCCACAGTGGTTGTACTAGTCTACATTCCCACCAACAATTGAGAAGGATTCCTTTTTCCCCACAGCCCCACCAGCATTTGTTATTGGTTGGTTTCTTGATGATAGCCATTCTTTCTGGAGTGAAATTGAATCTCAGTGTTGTTTTAATTTGCATTTCTCTAATAACCAGTGATGTTGAACTTTTTTTTTTTTTTTTTTTTTTTTTTTTTTTTTTTTTTTTTTTTTTTTTTTTTTTTTTTTTTTTTTTTTTTTTTTTTTTTTTTTTTTTTTTTTTTTTTTTTTTTTTTTTTTTTTTTTTTTTTTTTT
>RJWM01045934.1:0-12524 GCA_004363535.1 Dasyprocta punctata
GCTGGCCTCGAACTCACTATGTAGCCCAGGCTGGCCTAAAACTCACAGAGACCTCCTGCCTCAATCTCCCCAAATGCTGGGATTACTGATGTGCACCACCCTGTCCAGCTGTTTTTGAGACAGGCACTCACTAAACTGTTAAATTGCCCAGGCTAGGCTTTAACTTTCAATCCTCCTGCTTCAGCCTCCCAGGGTGCTGGGGTTACAGCATGTGCCATCACACCTGACTCCTAATTCCACCCAGGCACTTCCTGGCCCTTCTCACCCCTCAACCTATGCAGTGCTGTTTGCCGAGAAACCCTTTCCTGTGGACAGAGCATCGCAACGTGGGGCCTTCCCAGCGCCACAGGTCTGTCTGTGAAATCCAGTTTCCATGGAGCCCGTGCTGGAGAAAGGGAGAACAAAACAAGACGCGTTTCAGTCAGAACTGGCCAAAGGGACCTAAAACGGCACAGGGCTGGGGTTGGGGAGAGAGCTTTTTAAAAAAAAAAAATTAATTAAGTTTATTGGTACATTTTAGGTATAATGATGATCACATTCATCACAGGGCATTTGTACCTGTGTATGACACAACTTGATTCTTTTTATTTCCCTTTGGTTTTCCCCTTCCCTTATCCCCCCCCCATCTTCTGGGGAGAGATCACAAAAAAGCAAAAGCCACTGTTCAAACTGCCAATTGGAAAAACGCAAGTTGTTTCCACATCTTATATTAAAGAACGATGCTCTGTATAATGTCTATTATTAATTTCATTTATGATTTTTTAGAATCATCTGCAGGAAGCACATCTTTCCTGTGACCTCAGTAGAGCCTTGCACTAAAGGTAGATGGTGCTGAACAGACTCGCGCTTTACCGGAGGTGAGGTCACTGAGTCTCAGGAATAGGAACCAGGCCGGCTGGTGACATCTGAATTTCAGATAAACAACGTGTACTTTTCAGCATGCTAGTGCATGGGACATACGTGTACTGAAAGAGTACCTGTAACCACTGGGCATGGTGGCGCACACCTGTGATCCCAGCACTCAGGAGGCTGAGGCAGGAGGATCATTGTGAGTCTGAGACCAGCCTGGGCTATGTAGTGAGTTCAAGGCCAGCCTGAACTACATAGTGAGACCCTGTCGAAAGAAAGGAAGGAAAAGAAACCTAGACTATCATGGTTCTCTTGCTGAAATGCCCAAGTTGAGACAGCTCCTGCTGGACTCCCGACCCTCCCTCGCCTAGCACAGGGCAGGCCACACAGGACTGAATTCTGGCTGTTCTCTCTGGGATGCTTCCCCCAGGTTTACCTTCGCCCGCAGAGCCTGTGTGATGTAAATGCTATTATATAACCTCACTCCTCCCCCGCTCCTCTGCGCCGCCCTTTGATATGAATGACTTAGAAGGTGATTACATAGCTTCATTTATTTCTCTGAATGCATAGGTTTCATGGTCATTAAAATAATCACAGACTCATCAGCTCTCCGCGGGCTTAAGTAAGATCAATACAAACCCTCCTCCAGTCGCCAAGGCTTCCCTCGCCCTCTCTCTCTCCCTCCGTCTCTGGAATCCCTTCCCTTCTTCCCGCCCTCCGAGCCGCGCCGCGCGGCAGCCCCCCACGCTTTCCGAGCTCTTTCAGGCGGGAGTCACAACATTTATCCAGCTGTCACCCAGCCGCGGCGCACAGCACACCGTTCCAGGCGGCGCTGCGGTCGGGGCCCGAGCGAGTCCGCAGCCCCGCGGGACCGGCGGCTGCGCCAGGAAACGGTTAATAAGATGAGTAAAGGCTATTTTTAAATCTGGTTCCCTTCTCCGCTGCACTCTGGAAAATCCAGCCCGTTCTGCGGAAGCCCTCAATCGCAGTGCCCTGCGCCCCGCCGCAACTCCGCGGGGGCCCTAAATCAGCCCCAGCGTGGGCGGGATTGGGGGCGAGCAGCCGAGCAGGGGCGCGGGCCCCAGGCCATTGTCCCCGAGGGGGAGACACTGCGCTCCCGCCGAGCCGGAGCACAGCAGCTCCCGGGCCCCGAGAAATAGACCCAGACAAAAGGCCTGTTACATGGTTGCAAATCACCCCACCGCTGTTATTTTATTTACTGTGGTCGGCAGGAGGATTGTTTTCTCTTTGCAAAAATTTTAAGCTTCACGGGCTTTCCTCCTCCACAACATCAGTCATTTATACCACAGTGCCACATAGAGACGGACTTCACCTTCAGCTTTCTTAAGGAAAAAATCCTGCCTGGTCAGAGTACACTAGTCAGAGAACAAATCGATAGGGTCTCCTTTTTCTTTTCCAAGGATATTAGGTTGAAAAACTGTATTTTTCTATTTTATTTTATTTTGTTTTATTTTATTTTAGAGACAGGGTCTTGGTGTGTAGTTCAGGCTGGCCTTGAACTCACTATGCAGCCATGGCTGGCCTCCAACTCGCTGGGATCCTTCTGCCTCAGCCTCTCGAGTGCGGGTTTACAGGCGTGTTGCCACAATGCATGGCAGAACTGTGCATTTTATCGTTTGTTTGTTTGAGACAGGGTCTCACTCTGCAGTTCAGGCTGGCCTTGAACTCATTATGTATCCCAGGCTGACCTCGTACTTAGTGACCCTCTTGCCTCAGCCTCCCAAGTGGTTGGATTACAGGCATGTGCCACCACACCCGGCAAACTATTTTTAAAACAATGTTCTCTCCCTCTCTCTCTCTTTCTCTCTCTCTCTCTCTTTCTCTCTCTCTGTCTCTCTGTCTCTTTTCCAGTGCCAAAGATTGAACTCAGGACTTTCACAATGTGCTACATCCCAGCCCTTTTAATTTTTTATTTTGAGACAGAGTCTCACTAAATCACTAAATTGCCCAGGCTGGCCTCAAACTTGGAACCCTCCTGGCTCAACCTCCCAGAGTGCCAGGATTACAGATGTGCACATGCCTGGCTTGTTCTATCTGTGTGCTTTTGTTTGTTCTAGGTTTTCCTGGCATTCCTTAATTATTTTTCTGAAAGATGACACCAGCACTCATCCCCTTGAACTTAAATTTATTTAGATGTGTGAAGGAAACAAAAGACAACATAAGTTGTATTTGAATCAATTTTGGGCACATCCATGCTTCCATATTCCCTGATAAAATACAAGGTATGATCGTATCAAGGTGGGGAGACGTATGTTATGAGTGTGAGAGTTTCCTTTTTAGTGAGTTAAAAGAAAGGTTCACGAATGTGGTTATTTTAAGCTCCAAAAGGAAAAAAATATCTGTGAGGCCAGGTCCTCAAGTCCTCGTTCACACAAGTTTCTTAGGGTGTTTGTCAAAGGGCTTCTTGCTCGCCTTGGGGAGAGAGGGGCGGGGGAGGGAGACCTGAGAAAGAAAGCAGCTTCTTTTCTCCTTTTCTGTAGAGCAACCTGTGACCCTGGGGACCGGCCCGCTGCTGCTGAGGGCTGAGGAGCCACCTGGGGGGGCAGCGAGAGAGAGAGAGAGAGAGAGAGAGAGAGAGAGAGAGAGAGAGAGAGAGAGAGAGCTTTCTTTTCCCCTGCTTGTAGCGTCCTCAGCTGGAAAGTTGCAGGGGCGACTTGGAATAAGTGTGTTCAATTTAAGAAACATTAAAAAAAAAAATGCAAGTTTCCCACAGCATATGCATGGAGCTCTTGGGTCGATGCTGGAGGGGTGATGAGCCCCCAAACCAGGTCTCAGGAACCAGCTCTGGTCCCGGGCTGGCTGCATGTACAGTGAGCCCAAGGCCTGATCTGCCATGGGTGGCTTCCCAGGACAATGGGCCCTGCAGAGCTGGGGAAAGGGCTCCCAAATGGAAACCCAAGGAGCCATGGGCTCCCTCCCAGGGGCTGCTTCTGTCCCCTGTCCCTGTGGCCTTTTTCTGCCTCCCCGCCTCTTCTCCCAGCGCCTCCTCCGTAAAACATGGGCACCCTACAGCTGCTCGGGGACAGCAGAGCTCAGCCCTTAAAGAAAAGACTCCTGGGTTATCTCACGCTGAGACCTTTCTTTTTGGATACTGGGGTCTGAACTGAGGGCCTTGGACTGAGCTCCATCTCCAGTGCTTTCTTTATGTTTTCTTCTGTGACAAGGTCTCACTAAGATGCCCAGGTTGGGCTCAAATCTGTGATCCTCCTGCCTCAGCCTCTTGGAGTCCTGGGATTCCAGGTGTGTGTCACCTGGCTGAGGTTGAAGCTTATGAGGCTGCAAGTTAACTGACTTTCTAAGGCTTTATTATGGTGTCTTCTTATTGGAGCGCAAATGGTTTTGTTTTGGCTTGGTGAGGTTTTTGGTTTTATGGAGATGAGGTCTCACTATGTAGCCCAGGCTGGCCTCAAATTCACAGCAATTTCCCTGCCTCAGCCTCCCTAGTGCTGGGATTACAGGTGTGTGCCATCACACCAAACTGTGTGGACATCATTTTAGTGACTAAGAAATAGATTTCAGAGAGATCAAATTTCTGCCCAAGGTTACCCAGTGTCAGAGCTTGGCCCAAAACTAAGGTTTCCTAATTCGTGATTTTGACTGTTTTTCCAGGGTGTTGAACTGGCTTCTTGCCAGGTTGACAGGGTGAGACTGGAGGGAATTCCAGCTTCCCCCAGCCCTCCAAGCTGCAGTGACGACTGTCCGGAGCTGTTTACCAGTCAGTCAGGCGCTGTCAGGACTCCACGGGCCTCGGACACAGCTGGGGACCCTGGTGTGTCTGGCCACGGTCAGACCATGTGTTCGCGATCAGAATCCACCCCTGACCCCAGCTCCAGAGTGCATGTTCGCGGTGCTCACAGCTCCCGAGCCCTGGCAGGATTTGGCTTTTGCTCACAGGATGTGCAGAGGGCACACAGCTGTAGGGCTGGAGGGTGCGGGTGCGGGTGCTGCCAGTGTCACCGAGGCTGTTTTGTTATGGGGGATGGAGTGGGACACAGTGTGACCCCGAGGCACAGGGCAGGCAGCACAGCGGGATGTAGGGCTGGCCCCGCAGGGTCTGCAGTCACCTTACCTCTAGAGCTTGGGTTGGGGACACACTGGCCCGGCCAGGAGACATCGGTTCTACTCTGTGCCCATGGGACAGTGGGGTCCTGTCTTGGGATGAATGTTTGTTTTCAAAAACTTTCAGAAAAACTTTCAAAAAAAATTTAAAAAAAAGTTTTCAGAAGGCTGAGGCAGGAGGAGCACCAAGAATTTGAGGTCAGCCTGTGTGACAACATAATGAGGTCAAGGCCAGCCTGAACTACATGGTGAGACTGTCTCAAAAAGCCAAAAGAAAACAACAACAAAAGCTAAAAACCATGCTTGCCTGTAATTCCATCACTTGGGAGGCAGAGGCAAGAAGATCACTGCGAGTTCAAGGCAGTGCAGGCTACACAGTGAGTTCAAGACTGGCATAAACTATATATTAAGACACCATCTCAAAAACAACAACAATAGCAACAACAACAACAAAAACTTTGCCAGGCATGGTGGTGCACACCTGCAAACTCCGCACTCAGGAGGCTAAGGCAGGAGGATCACTGAGTTCTACACCGGTCTGAACCACACAGCGAGACGGTGTCTCAAGAAACCAAAAACAACAACACAGTGGTGTTGTGGGATCAGTTAGGAGGGGCAGCCAGGCTTCACCACCCACTCTAGATTTTCCGCACCTCCATTGCTAAGTGTGGGACCGGGGAATCTGAATTTCCCAGAAACTCTTGGGCCACTCCTGGCCCTTGAGCGTTGGCCAGACCACTTCACTGGGAAGCTGCGCAGTGACCGGTGCACTGCACTCAAGGCGGAGGCCAAGGGCAGGTGTGAGGAGCAGCCAGCCTGGGCCCGAGGGCGCTAGTGCAGGAACGGCCTCTGTCCCCACACTTTCCCTGCGACAGGGCAGGGGGGCTTCTCAGCACAGGACTCTTCAGGTGGCCAGCAGGCTGTGGCTCCTAGCTGCCTTCTAAATTGACCAGGCCCTAGCCGGGCGTGGTGGCGCACGCCTTTAATCCCAGCACTCGGGAGGCTGAGGTAGGCGGAGTGTTGTGAGTTCGAGGCCAGCTTAGGCTACAACTCGAGCGCAAGGCCGGCCTGAGCTACACAGTGCGACCCTGCCTCAAAAAAAACCAGGGCCAGGAGTTTGGCTCAGTGCCTTAAGCGCCTGCCCTGGCAGGCGTGAGGTTGTGAGTTCAATCCCTGGTGCCGCAAAAAAAATAAAAAAAAATAAAAAATAAATTGACCAGGCCCAGCTCAAACTTGCATCCTGCCCCCACCCACCAACCTTAGCTCTCCTCACCATACCTTTATTGGTGCCTTTGAGGGTCTCACTGTGCATCCCAGGCTGGTTTCCAACTCATGGCAACCCTTCTGCCTCGGCCTCCAGAGTGCTGGGCTTCCAGGTATGTACCACTCTTCCCAGTTTTCCCTGCTGTTCCTGACTTTGGAATACTATTCTTTCTATCTGAGATATGACAACTGTAGAAAATAGTTTATTTTCCCATGATTTTTTTTGACTATTATGTAGCTCGAGTTCTCCTAAGAGTTCCAGCACAGCGCTAAAAGTACACTCAGCAATTACAGGCGGGCATAGAGGCATCACCCAAGGGACCCACGGTGCTGACAGCTGGCCCGAGAGCAGCATCATTGCGTTATGGGGCACACAAGCGTACGTGCGTTCACCCTGAGTCAGGAATCACTCGATGACCAGGCTTAATGGAATCTTCCAGGTGCCTGGACATAGTGAATAACATGCATTAAGCACCTGTCTTCATGGAGCTTCAATTCTGGTGGAAAAGATAGACAAGTTGGGTGCGGCTGTGCAAGCCTGTAATCTGAGCACTCAGGAGGTTGAGGCAGGAGGATCTCCATGAGTTCAAAGCCAGCCTGGGCTACACGGTGAGATCCTGTCTCAAAAAAAATAAAGGTGATTTCATTTTTCAAATCACTATCTTTCAATGCCTCAGGGCTACAAATCCTGTTAAATAAGGTATGCCATGGTTAGTACACTGTGACTATTCATGACCTTGGCAAGACCTTTAATCTCTGAGTCAACTTTCCTCGTCATCTTTAACAAAATAGGCGTGATCATTTGGGCCTGGTCACGTACTCAAAAAAGTGCTTTGAAAAGGGAAATGATATACAGCAGGCCCTCATTTCAGCCTCCAGCACTGCAAAAACAAAAATGTAAAATGATATAGACATTAAAGCAATTGTTCCGTTCTCAGAACTTTACTGTAAATGAATACAGCCAGTAATAGGATGCTCTGGCCAACAAGTTTCTGGATTTTTTTTTTTTTTCCTAGTACTAGAGATTGAAGCCAGGGTTTCACCTTGAGCTACATCCCAGCCCTTTAAAAAATGTACTTTAAGCCGGGTGTAGTGACACACACTTTTAATCCCAGCACTCGGGAGGCTGAGGTAGGAGAAGAGTTGTGAGTTTGAGGCCGGCTTGGGCTACAACACAAGCGCAAGGCCGGCCTGAGCTACATAGTGTGATCCTGCCTCAAGAAACTAGGGCTGGGAGTTTGCCTCAAGGTTTAAGTGCCTGTTTGGCAGGCGTGAGGTTGTGAGTTCAATCCCTAGTGCCGCAAAACAAAACAAAACAAAAAAAAAAATAGTACTTTATTTTATTTCGAGACAGAGTCTTGCTAAATTGCCTAGGTAGGGCACAAACGTGATTTTCCTACCCCAGCCTTTCAGGTAGCTGGCATGACAGACATGTACTGTGGCATCTGGCTGGGCTTGGAATATTAAAGCACATGCAGTAGCCAGCTATGGTGGTGCACACCTGTAGTCACAGCACTCGGGAGGCTGAGGCAGAAGGATCACCAGGAGTTCCAGGCTGGCTTGGGCTACATAGCGAGACTCTGTCTCAAAAACAAACAGTTATAAACTTCTCTCTGCTACCTAGACTGGATATTTTTGGTCTTCGATCTTTTCCATCCTTGAGCTTTCAAGACTATCAAGAGAGAATAAAACACTCCTTGGGCTCCCGCCAAGTGAGATGAACTGTGGGTGGCTTCTCTTTAGTCTCTAGAAAAGGAATAATTATTTCTTAAAATTGAAAAGGGGAGAGAAGCCTGGTGTGTGTGGGGGGTACGTGGCTGTAATCCCAGCACTTGGGAGGCTAAGGGAGAAGAATGGTTGTGAATTCAAGGCCAGCCTGAACTACAGAGTAAGACCCTGTCTCAAAAAAAAAAAAAAAAAAAAAAAAGAAAAGAAAAGACGGGAGGAAAGTAGAGAAAGTGAGAGGAAGAAACTCAAGAAAGAAAAATTACTGTTTGTATATGACCATTTGGCCTTCTGTGGAGCCACTTAATTTTATTATTTTATTGTTGTTATTATTATTATTATTGAGACAGGGTTTCACTATACAGTTCAGGCTGGCCTTGAACTCACTTTGCAGCCCAAGTTAGCCTCAGACTTGAAGCAATCCTCCTGCCTCAGCCTCCTGAATGCTAGGATCACAGGTGTGTGCCACCACTGCAGGAGATTCTAAGGTAGCAGGTGCCTCCTTGACACCTTCCAACGGCACAAAGCTGTCTTTTTAGGCTGTGAGTTGGTCTTTGAGGTGTGGTGATGATTTTCCCTTCCGGGGAGGGAGGCCAGGCTGGGGAAAGCCTGCCTAGGGAGAGCTGCTGGTTGGGAAGCTGGGAAACATAGAACTGGCCTCCAAATGTCAGGTCCGCTGCAGCGGGGCAGCTGGAGCCTTCCAAACAGGGCGGGGCGGTGCAGGGCCTGTCCTAGCCATATGCGTGCTTCCCTCCCGAGGATGGCCTGGGTGTGATGGGAAGAAAGGGAAAGAGAAGCTGAGTTGTGAGAGATGCCCCCATCAACCAAAGAAGCAAGGTTTGCCCAGGAGACTTCCAGCGGAAAGGCAGGAACTGGCTATGTAACAGCACTATTCCAAAGCCTATTGTGACCTCCTCTGCCACCGCCTCCTCTTTCTTTGCTACTGCGGATTGAACTCTTGGCCTTTGCACTGAGCCACATTCCTGGCCCTTTTAGTTAGTTAGTTTTATTTTCAGACAGGGTCTTGCTAATTTGCAGGGCTTGAATTTGGGATCCTTCTGCCTCAGCCTCCCAAAGTACAGGGATTGCAGCCATACATCACCAAATCCACATAACATTTCTCTTCTCATAAATGTCCTCACCAACTGCAGGAAGGTTCCCCAGTACGTCTTGTGCTCCCCAGTGAGGATCCTCAGGCCTATAGGCAGCTGGGGTAGCAGCAATGCGGGATCTGAGATCACCCGGTCTGGCTCCACCTCCATGTCTGACTCTCCTAGCTCCCGGGCTGTGGGGCTCAGCATCCCCGTCTAGGACCTGAGGATCCCAGCGTCAGTTAATCAGGGTGTATGGGACCCCCAAGGGGGTGATGATGTGAAACGGCTGTGCTCTCACATTCTGTGAGCTACTAACTGTTCACTCCTTTCTCTTTTCCTCCACCCCACATGTTCTTGCTCCAGTTCTCCTAAATACAAACCTGTAGAAAGGCTTATTTATATATTTATTTAATTTAACTTAATCAAATTAAATTAAATTTATTTATTTATTTTTGCAGCACCGGGGATCAAACTCACAAGCCCGCACCTGCCAGCCAGGTGCTTAAACCACTGAGCCAAACTCCCAGCTCTGGTTTTTCGAGACAGGGTTGCACTATGTAGCTCAGCCCAGCCTTGCACTCGTGTTGTAGCCCAAGCCAGCCTCGAACTCACAATGCTCCTCCTACTTCAGCCTCCCAAGTGCTGGGATTAAAGGTGTGCACGCCTCCACGCCCGGCTTAATTTTATTTTAAAGATAGTAAAATCCAATGAAACATAACAGAACAAAGTCAATCAAAACAAAGCAGTAGAACTGGTACAGAACTTCAAAGCAAGATACTAGGAAAACTATAGCTACTGAAGTATATCTTGTTATCTTTACAATAGTTGACCATTCCATCAGGTGTAGTAAAATCAAACCAAAAACAAAACAGAATAAAACCAATCAAAACAGAATATGAAATAAAGCAAAGAACAATTAATCAGAATAAAACAAAACAATGAGAACAATATTGGGCCTCAAAGACAAGACTGAAGGAAATCCCCCATATTTGCTACATTGCATACTGTCATCCTCCCAAGAGATGCTCAGACTGATGGCCCCAGGCCTGCAAAATCAACCAAACAATACAAGCATTTAGTTGTTTTTTTTGTGGCACCGGGGATCGAATTCACAGCCTCACACCTGCCAGACAGGTGCTTAAGCCTCTGAGCCAAACTCCCAGTCCTAGTTTTTTGAGGCAGGGTCGCACTGTGTAGCTCAGGCCGGCCTTGCGCTCGCGTTGTAGCCTAAGCCAGCCTCGAACTCACAACGCTCCTCCTACCTCAGCCTCCCGAGTGCTGGGATTAAAGGCGTGCGCCATTAGTTGTTTTATGTACCTTAGTTGCTCTCAACTTAGCCGGTCCTCCAAACCAGCAGGTTGATTGCCGGGGGTGGAGTGGAGTGGAGTGTCCTTGATTCTCAGTCTGCACACTGGTAGGCGTACAGGAGGCACAGATCTTTCTCTTCCTGGGGTTCATGCCAGCCTAGGAAGGTTTCGTTTTTATTCTTGTTTTTTTGAGCTAGGTCTCGCTGTATAGTCCAGGCTGGACTCAAACTCTCAGTGATCCTCCTGCCTCAGTCTCCTAAGTGCTGGTATTACAGGCATGTGCCATCATGCTGGGCCAGGAAGTTTTTTTGTTTGTTTGTTTTTGGTTTTTTTTTGCGGCACCGGGGAACGAACTCACAGCCTCACACCTGCCAGACAGGTGCTTAAACTACTGAGCCAAATTCCCGGCCCTGGTTTTTTGAAGCAGGGTCGCACTACATAGCTCAGGCCGGCCTTGCACTCGCATTGTAGCCCAAGCTGGCCTCGAACTCACAACGCTCCTCCTACCTCAGCCTCCCGAGCGTTGGGATTAAAGGCGTGCGCCACCACGCCTGGCAATGTGAGATTTTCATAGGTAAATTTTTTTTTTTTTTTGGTCTTTTTGAGACAGGGTCTCACTATGCAGTTTAGGCTGGCCTTGAGCTCACTCTCTAACCCATGCTGGTCTCAAACTTGCAATGATCCTCCTACTTTAGCTTCCTGAGCACTGGGATTACAGGCCTGCACCACTACACCCAATTTCCTAGCTAAATTTAAAAACCTCTCAAATTTCAGGGTCAAAAGGTACAGGTAAAAATTTCAGAATGATCATGCATTAGGCTTTAATGCTCTTAGGTTTGGAATTTTTTAAATATTTATATAAAATTATGCGTTTTGCCAACAACTAGTTTTAAGTGACACATAGTATTTATTCTTTCACTTAGTTGTCATACACCCTGAAGTGAAGGATTGCCATTCCCATTTTATTTTTTTGGTTTTTTAAAATGGGGTCTGGAGGTGGTGGAGCACTGTGAGTTCGAGGACGGCTTGGGTTACATAGTGCAATCCTGCCTCAAAAAACTAGGACTGGGAGTTTGGCTCAGTGGCTTAAGGGCCCGTCTGGCAGGCGTGAAGCTGTAAGTTTGATCCCTGGTGCCGCAAAAGAAAAAAAATGGGGTCTGGCTACCTAGTCCAGGTGGCTGACTTTGAACTTACTACGCATCTCAGGCTGGCCTTGAACTTGCAGCAATTCTCCTGCCTCAGCCTCCCAAACTCTGGGATGTGTGCCACCACATTCAGCTCCTGTGCCTATTTCAGAGGAAAGAAAATCAAGGTTTAAACTCTTAATCACAGCCCAGCCTCCTGGGAACCTGATGCACAGTATTTGACCTTACTATTGATTTTTTTTTTTTTTTTTTTTTTTAACCAGGATTCAAACTCACAACCTCACACGTACCAGACAGGTGCTTACACCACTGAGCTAAATCCCCGGCCTTATTTTTTGAGACAGGGTCTCACTATGCAGTTCAGGCTGCCCTAGAACTCACTTTGTAGCACAGGCTGGTCTCAAACTCCCCAACTCCCAATGATCCTCCTGCCTCAGCCTCCCAATGCTGGGATTAAAGGCCTGTGCCACCATGCCCTGCTACTTTGTAACTACTGATTGATGGTCATGTGAATAGACCAGTCTGCTACATCTATAGATCATTTCCAATCAATGCATCCCTTTCATACACTGAATCTTGCCAGATCCTCTTCAGACAGGCTCATCCTTTCTGCCTTCTTAGCCAGGAGGGACCTTCTTACCTGTCAGGTAGAGCTCTTCCCTGAACACAAATGGTTTGGGGACGGGGCAGTGTCCCGGCAGGCAGAACCTTGCCGGCGAAGGAGGCCGGGTCGGTCCCCAACAGCCCAGCGCCCCTCGCTAGCCCATGGCCCTTGGGAAGAACAAGAAGCCAAATGAGAAGACAAAAGATCAAAGTCCGTTTTGATGTTAAAGTCAGCCTTGGCGCGCTCTTAATCTTGCTACTCCATCATCTCTATTAACGTCATAGAACGACCTTCGTGTAGAAGGCATCTTGGAAAGAGGTTAATCACCCCAGCTGCAGACTGTAGAAATTAAGCGCGTTTTTGAAAATGGTCAGCTCAAAGGGTTTTTATTTTTTCCTTCTGCTCTTCCTCTTCTCCTTCCTCTCCTTCTGTGTCTCTTCCAGAAGGCAGGCAGCCG
>RJWM01045935.1:0-12543 GCA_004363535.1 Dasyprocta punctata
CTCAAGAATCCTACTATAATAACAAGTACATACTTTTAAAACATAATAATTTTGAGAAACATCTCAAAAATTTGCAGATATCACTCTTGGGCTTTACTTCAATAAATGCAGCTACAAGACATAATGCTGTCATCTACTTCCACTTGACAAAACTGTTTTATGATTCTTTGAATTTTTCGGAATTTTCAAAGCACTTGCTTGACAGATTTTAGGTACCTAATCTGTCATTTATGGAAAGAAATGTGATGAGAAAGGGGCATTGCCTAATTCATGTATATGATGTTTTATCTGTCTATTTAATTTATATAGGTCATTCTTTACTAAAAGTATTGACAGAGGAGAAAATGTTTAATCACAATCTTGCAGGTTTAAGAAAAAAGGTGCTGGTATCCAGTTCAGAGCAGCAGGAGAAAGCTGGGATGTTTCTGATCCCAGGAGAAAAGGAAAATGTGATTGACTGATGGTTATCTGACCTACTTTATTCTGAATTGTCTTGGATGTAACAATAATAGTGGAGAGTCTTAGGCATGTGAAATGTATTCATCAAAGACATTTTCTGCATGTTGTCTAATCATAAACATGATTTCTCACAAAAATTGCTTTTAGGTTTGCATTTTTGTTAGAGGTATGACTATAGTAAATTAGAAACCAAAATCATGATGATATTCTGTGTACAGAAAGAAGGTTGTTTCCTGTTGCCTACTGTTTTAGAATTTTTGTTGCTGTTATTTCTTTGACCTTCAAATTTAATTATTAAATCTTTTATAGTGCTCCTTTAGCCTTGATGATATCTATAGAGGCCAAAATATACTACTCAGACCATGAAAACTGGATTTGTTTTGTTTCTATTTGTTGTTCTCAAAAAATATGAAGTCAGATATAAAAATCAGGCATAGGATTCAATTTCTGTTATAAAAATAATGGTTTGTTTTACAATAGAATTGAAGAATTTTATCCAAAATCACTTTGTTACTGTTTTTTGCTTTTTTTTCTTTTCTTTTCTTTTTCTTTCTTTCTTTCTTTTTTTTTTTTTTTTTTTTTTTTTTTTTTTTTTTTTTTTTTTTTTTTTTTTTTTTTTTTTTTTTTTTCTTTATGGGTTCAGTTGATCTTCATTTCAATGATGTTTGTAGCAGGGGACCTATAGGCTTGCATAGAAAACATATCAAAGTAGAAAAATTGATGAAATTTCCTTAAATAAAGGTAATTTAAAATGCTATACCTTTTCTGAGACTGATGTTAGATGTTAGCTTGCCTCTGAATGAAGTTCTTGTGATGTTATCTTCCCGTGAGGATTTTTCCCTCTGAGATATCTATGTATATGTCCACATGGTGTCTTAGTTACTTTTTTCTTTGCTGAGACAAAATACATGACAAAAATGCACCCAAAATTAAAGGATGAAAGTTTTGTTTTCACTTACAGTTTGTAGAGGCTTAAGTTCATAGCTGATTGGCTCCAGTGCAGGGTAGTATGGCAGAGGGGCATCACAACAGGAGAAATAATCCAGGGCAAACCTGGGCAGTCAGAAGGTAAGAAGCAGCAAGTGAGAAACAACAGCAGTAGCCCCCTTTCTGTCTCTTATATTTTATATGGGCTAACCACCCTAAGGACAGGTAATGCTCACACTCTTAATCCTAGCATTGCATGCAGAACAATCCCAGCATCCTTGATCCCAGCATCACAAATCCTAGAACCCATCACCTCTGCGCAGCCCTACCTATGATCCCATGATGTTTTGGGGGGACATCTAGATACAGCCATAACACATGGTTCTATGGTCATAGGAAAGGAACTTTTCTAAATATACTAAGTGTCTTAGAAATAACTCAAAATTATATTAACTAAGTAATTTCATGTTTAACAAATATATTTGATCTGGAAACTACTAAACTCTGGATGTTTGTAGTGAGCAAATGAAATTTAATCTCTGCTCTTATGGAATTTAAAGGGGAGTGGTAGCAATAAGATGTAAAACAATTCAACAGGAAAGCACATTTTTGTGATCATTAATTTTACTAATATTTGTAAGTGAAAACAAGATCAATTTTTCAAGTAAATAAACCTTAGAAACCTCAACTAGATTAAAGCTGGAGGTAAGAGAAGCTACTTGAGGAAGAGACATTGAAACTGAAACCAGAAATACGAACTAAGACAAGAGATGTTTTCAGCAGTGAAACCAAGGCCAGAAGGAAAGAAGGACTTTCAACACAGAAAGAAGAGCATATGAAAAAGGTCTTGTAGAAAGTGAAAGAAAATTCTCAGGAACTAGAGAAAGCCAGTGTGAATAGACCCATTGAGAAAGGAAGGGGTGACTAAAAAAGAGATTGGAAAGGGAAGTGTAAAGGCTTGTATCTAAATGACCTGTCAAAGCATCATGTGGTTATGGGTGGTGCTTTTTAGAAGTGGTTGTGATTAGTGTGTGTGAGACTGGGATTAAGGGTGTAATGTTGGGATTAAGGGTGCCTGATTATTAAACTAGTTTACTCATCAGTTTAGCATAGTTCTGGGTGTGGATAAAGAAAGGCCCATCCTGGGTGTGGGTAGCACCACCTAAAAGGCTGGATGGGGTAAAAAGTGAGAGGCAAACTTTCTGCTGTTTCTTCCTGTTTTCTGTGTCCTGCCTTCTTGCTATTGACTATTTGTCCTCCATGATGCCCCTCTGCCATGCCACCCTGCATTGGAGCCATCTGAATATGGACTGAAACCTCTACAAAATGTCAGCAGAAATAAATTATTTCTCCTTTAACTTTGGGTGTCCAATATTTTGTCTCAGCAATGAGACAGGTAAACAAAACAAAGTTTGGTTCTAGCGTGGGGTCATTGTTATGATGCTATCTGGCCATGTTGTTCAGAAACCTTTGAAACTGGCTTAGTAACAGTTTAGGAAGGTTTGAAAATAAAGGCTGAAGAAACAACCCTGGGTTCTGTAAATTAAACTTTATGGGAGAACCCGGTCAGAGTTCAGAAGACCAGAATATCGATAGAAATGTAGTTGGTAAAGACTAGGCTCTGGATTTTTCAGTTAGGAACAAGGACTACATTGGCAGTTGGACTCCAGATCATGTGTGTTATGCTTTGAAATAAAATTTGTCTGCATTTTGCTCTTCTCCAGAGGCTTTTTTCTCAGACTGACATTAAGGACAGTGGAATAATCATTCTTTCAGAAGAAATTGAAAGATAATGAAATGTAGAGATAGTAGCATAACCAAAGTTGAGGATTTTTATCCAGCTATGTGAAAAAAGGAGCCCAGCAGAATGTCTTCTAATATTTTTAGTTTAACCAGAAAGGAAGCTCCAGTAGCAAAAAAGGAGCAGAGGATAATTTTCTTGCTCAGATAGATAGCTTGAGTTCATCAAAAGAGCCAGGAGTACTCCATCCTTTGCAGTCCCAAATTCTCAAAGGTGAAAGATTTTGCTTTGAGAAGAAAGCCCCAGGGCATCATGTTCCAGAATGGTGTCATCTAAGGAAATTCATTCTTCAGGATTGAGTTCATAGCACCAAGCAATCCAGGCATTCAACCACTACAGTCAAAAAAATGTAAGCTTGATGAGTGCTCCCACTGGTGGCAGATCTTAACATCATTCATGTGGTGCTGATTTTAAATACATGCAGAATTGAAGAGTTTTGATGTCAGGAAGGCTTCCACTCAGGTTTCAGAAATAGATGTAGACCAGGCATTGTGCCCCTAAAAGGGCAGTGTGTGAAGCTGAAGGTTCAGTTCAGATCCCATAAGGTAGGAGAAGCCAAAAACATGGATCATCTGAGAAAATCTTCAAGGTATGAACAAAGCCATCCCAAAAGGGAATCTGTGAGAGCTGCAGCCTCCCAGCATGCCACAAACACAGTCACTCAAAGCCTTTAGAGTTGACATCTTGCCATAAACTGCCTTTGGTGTGAGACCTGGAACTATAGGACTTAATATTTACCTTGCTGGAGTTTGGACTTTCTTTGGTCTTATTCCTTTCTATTCCTCTATTTGTACCTTTTGGGATAGGAATGTTTATCTCATGCCATTGAATATTGGAAGTGTTTAACTTTCTTTTAATTTGTACAGTGGATTAAAGCTAAGAGTTTGCCTTAAATATCAGAGGAGACTTTAGATTTAGACTTTTCAGCAATTGTAAAATTATTAGAACTCGATAACTCTTACAGACTAAATCCCTTGTGTGTGTATTTTGTGGGCCAGGCATGGAATGTTAACACTTGTATCTAGATGTCCCCTCAAAGTCTCATGTTGTCACAGGTGAGGCTTTTCAGAGGTTATGGGATCTAGTTTGTGTGGATCTCAACCATGCCATCCTGTATTGGAGCCAGCTATAGACTGAAACCTCTACAAACCATGAGCTGAAATAAACCTTTTCTCTTTTAAGAATTCAGAACTTTGTGTCATCAACAAGAAAAGTAACTAGACATAAAAAATTGTCAAATTATCAGTCTCAGGCCAAGTTACAGTGTGAGAAACTTATTCCAAATTAAATGTTCTTAAATGAAGAAAGATAAACTTGTGTTATTGAAACAAACAAGTATAGCTATTGTATGAAGAATAATGTTGGAGTGTTAGCAATGTGGATAACAAAATTGTAAGCAAAGTGAATACTGAGGGATTATTGTATTAAATTTAGTAATAAACAATTGTAACTTGGACCAGGAGAGTGGCAGTGGAGACAATAGAAAATTTACATCTGCCATAACTGTAGGAATATAATTGCTAGAATTCAGTGATACATTATTTTAGGGAAATGTGGGTCAGGTGTTTTATAGAACATGTTAAGGGTATGATTTAAGCTAAGGATGGGTAAAAATGCCATTTACTAACAGGAGGAAGATGAAGGCTGAGTTTTGGGACACATTCAGTTTACGATATTGACAACACTAGAGCACATAGGCAAACGGACATTTGAGGCCCAGAAAAAAAGTCTGTAGTCAAAATAAAAAATTCAGAGATGAGAGATAATTACTACTTAAAACAATGGGTATGATGAGGCTATATAGGAAGAGTGTAATAAATAAGAAAAAAAGGTTCAGGATGTGGACCAGAGGCAGAGTTTAGAGTATAGTAAATGTAGAGAAAGTATTCTGAGTATTGTTTCTGTGTAAAAACATTACACGCAAAAAAAAAAATGCTAATTAGTAACTTTAGGTCTCATAGTTCTATAGGTTGAGATGTGGGTAAGATGTGGGTACCCATCTCAATGAATGTGTCTTACAGTCTCTCATGTGGCTATATTAGTCAGTGATGAGGTTGGAAATCATCCAGGAGACTTCTCCCTTCCAGGTATGATGCTCTAACAGCTGGAGGCTGGACTAGTTGAGCTTCTCTGTCTTGTATCAATTTTGAAGTATTTTTCAGTGTACCAAGGTAGCTCAGAACCCCAAAAGTACATGTACTAAGAAAGACAGAGCCTGCTTTGAATGACTGGACTTGGAAGTCACATGGGTGATCTAAATTCTTTGTTTTCACTGCTTGATAGAAGAAAGTCACTAATGCCAGCCCATATTTAAAGGTAGGAGATTTAGTCTCTATCTGTTGAAGAGTGAACTATTACAGAAATTTTAGACAAGGGTTTAAATCCTCTCAACAACACAAGAAGGGAGAGAACATTGTTTCATAGTAGCCAAAGGAAGAGGTAGGTTGAGATTTTCTTTGCAGAGCTTTAGTTTTAGCCACCTGGAGAGTTTTTGCCTTTCCTTTCTGACCATCTCTTTTGTGTTTATTTGTAGAGATATTGATCTGTAGTAAACAACCAGTGTTACCTACTTTAATTCAGAATTGATTATATATAAAAAGAGAGAGAGAGTACTATCTACTTTTAAAAGTCAATGAGAGGCACAAATAATTCAATTTATGAACTTCATACTTTAGACTGTTGAATCAGCTCAGAAAGCGATGATTTTGCTGTCAAGATTGTCCTGCATGGAATTAACTTGGTGGTGTCAATCTTTTATTTTTCTCAAAGTGTTTTGAGGAAAAGATAATGGAACAATGTCAAATATGAGTTTTACTCATGAGTCAGGGAACAGTACAGATCTGACTTTCAGTAAATCCGACACACAAGTTTAAATGTCTGATGGTTTCTCCTACATGAAAAGTCCAAATAATAAATAAAGAACAATATAAAGCATAAGTCATAGGAAGTTGGGAGATGTATCTTTCTCAAATGCAAAAGGGATCAAGAGATGGAGGGAAAGGGAGAGGAAGGAAATGGGCTGGATAAAGGAATTAAAACATGTTATGTACATGAACAGAAAGGAGGTGATTCATGCTCTCACTGAACTGAAGAAGGCAAAGAATAGCTGATTCAGGATGATGGAAATATGTGTGGGATCCCTTGTGGGACAAAGTCAGTATGAAAACCATCAATCACTGATCCAGTCTGGGGGATTCTGGCTTATTCTCTAAATTCTGATCTTTCTATTGTTCCGTATTCACTCTTCATATGTTGTTCTTTTTCATTTAAGGATATGCTGGAGCATTCTGTGACTATTATCAACATGAAACAATCAGATGAGACTCATGATTTTGTCAGAGACCACCATCAGGACAAGGTACTGAAAACTCCTGAGCCCACAATTGGTGTTTTTGATGAGTAACAGGCAATCTAGAACTTTAAAAAGTGGTTTTTGCTAAAATCTGTGAGTCTTTATGCAGGTCTGCAAATAATAGGCAAATAAAAGTAAAATGAAGTTTGACCTTCATTTGTAAAACTCTGGGTCAAATTCTTCTCAGCTCTGCATATCGGTATGTTGGTCATTTAGGGAGCATTTATCAGAAATTGTGCAGAGCAAAGTTTATTAAGCATAGATTTACCTATTCTATCTTCTTTCCCTTTAGTACAGGTAGAACAACAGGGGCTGAAGAAATAACTGTCTTCTATACACTTGAGCTTAGGCGGCACCCTCGGAATGTCCTACGTTACCTCAAACCAAAGCGTATGTCCCCCACCCAATTTTTTTCTCATTCTTGGGGCCAAAAGCCTGATTTGTCTGCTTGGCATGCAGTGTGCCTTTTCTGTTGTCTCAGCACAATTTCTCTGCTCATGACCTTCAGTAAACGTAGTTGCTTTTCTTTCACCATTGGGTGCATGCTTCACAATTCTTTCCTTGCAGTACCCAAAAGCTTGGTGTGGTCATTAATTAACTGATGGTCAACCTGAGTGGGAACACCAAGATAAATTGAATTAGCATGGTTCTGAGGAAGGAGGAGCCATTTAAGGAGGATTGTTGTCCGAACAGTATAAAAGGAGAATATGAAGGGAGGATTTTATTCTGAAATCCCTTTGAAGACATCCTTCAGTCATCTATCTTGGATCACTTGGCCTCTTGATATAGTCTTGCAAGGGACATTGCTGTGGGATTCAAGCCCTCGACTAGATCCTTTGGATCTCTAGCCTGCAGGCTGATCTCTTGCACTTTTCCGCACTTGACTCTGTGGGCAAGTACTATAGGCTATTCTTGTGAATACCTGTGTCCTGTGTTAAATATGTTCTCTTGCAAACACTGGCAAAACTTGGAATCTGTTGGCTCCACCTCAAGGTAACACCTTCAAGATGGAGTATGTCAAGATAAAAGTAATTACAGTAATTTTCAAAATTTAGAGAGACACCTGATTAGCAGCCTTTACAATATTTCATTCCAGATCCTTCTTTGGAGCAATGCCTAAAAGTCTCCAGCTATTATTTTAAACAGATAGTCACCAGGATTACAGGAAAAGCAGATTCACATGACTAAAACTGCCACAGAGACAATCTTTTCATGGAAAACAAATTACATCTCAAGCCATGTGGATTTCTCCAAGTAATAAAACCAGAACTGAGATAATGATCAATTTAACCCTATCCCATCTTAGTTAATCCTTTTTGTGAATTGGCCAATCTGATTTTCTGTGTCAGAGTGAGCCTCTTTCAGCAGCTCAGGGAGCAGAACTCTATCTTTCTTCTTACTTTCCAATTAAATCTTTTGCCTATAATACCATGCTACTACTTTAGTTTTAATTTCTGTTTTAGTAAAAGGACTCAAGCTAGCTGATGACAGTACAGATCAACAAAATGCATACCATTGAGCTTCCTTTCATTTGTCCATCCTGATCTACTCTTCGCCCTTTTCTATCCTGCCCTGTGTTCTATCTAGACTCACAGTCTAGTATTACATCAACAAGTTATTGATCCCATCCCCACCACAGTATTCTGGACTCCAAAAACATTGCAGAACATCTAAGATAGGGAGGAGAGAGTAACTGTGGAGTATTGTTTCCATTTCGATTGCCATGCTGAGGGCTTGGCACATCCATTGGCTGCAAGACAAACATCCACTCCTATTATTTACAAACATCCTTCTGTGCCTCAGTGGCAGTAACCACTTTCTCTGGCTACCCCTTCAGGTCCTGGATTCCTATTATCACCATTTCAAGAGTAATACAATATATCTGGTGTCTGTTTTAAATACCATTCTAACCTTTGTAAATAGTTCTTTGTTAAATTGTCTTTGATTTATGTAAGTTGAATATGCCTGAACTGACTTCTGGATTGATGACTCAACCTACCTGAAGGTTCTATTTACTATTATGATGAAGATCAGAAGTTGGCTTTGGGATACACTAATTTTGACATGCCAATGCCACTTGAGTAGAAATGCAAGTTTCTAAAATTAGAAAAGAAGTATGTTTCAAAGGTAAACATTTCAAAAACAGCAAGTAGAAGCTACATGCTAGAATCCTGAGTTACCCAGGGGTTCAATGGGAAATTACCAACAGATGGCAGATAAACTGACAGGGTGCCCAATCCTGCCAGGGAAAACTTCTCTGGGCAACAAGGTAAGTGTCGTGTTCCTTGTTCTGGAGTACAGGAAAGGAGACTCGCGAGTTCTAGTGAGTGGTAGTGTGAGTCATGAATCAGCTCTGGTATATTCTGGACTGGAGAACAAGACATCTCCTGGAGCCCTTTCATAGGTGCAAGCTAGCCTCTCATGTGCCTGAGGTTTCCTGTGTTGCTCACACTCTTCCTGCCTGCCCCTGGTCACTCAGGCTCCCCTTTTACAAGTTCTGTACCTCCCTGATCCACTTCCCCATACCGTGTTGATAGTTTTGGAAAATCTTTTGCTTGTTTTAGTTTATCTCGTACAACTTTACATTGGAACCATCTTTTTCTTCTGCCATTGCTTAATAGACTTTGATGGACCATTAAACCCAGAGTACAAATCATTAGTCACTGAAAAACTCCTTCTCTAGACTTCCCGGAGGAAAAATATTTGCATTTCTTCCTTTAGTGAAGCAAAGAAAGAAAAGAAAAGAAAATTATTTCCTTACTAAACACAAAGAATTGAAAGGAAAATGGATATGGTATCTGAATCCTTGAGGTTTTTGCAATCTGATAGAACTGAAGGAAGTTGAATAAGGAGAAATATAAAGTTCATGATGAAGTTGTAGTGAGACTAAATTAATGTGTAAAAATATACTTAAGAAGGAAAATTAAAATCAGACATTAAAAAGTTAAAGTAGATAGGTTTTAAGGATGAAGGAATTTGAGGCTGGCACTTGGAAAAAGAGGAAATATGTGAATCATAAGAAAAGAGAGCATTTATATTTCAGGCCTAGAATTTATGATACAGTAAGAAAATATTCTGGATATCATCAGTTAGTGTTATGCAAATCTAGGAAGATTTCAACCTCCCTGACTTTGTCTTCACTTGTAGATGTAGATAAATGATTCATCTGATTGTTTTTCTTAAATCAGAGAGAATAATGTCATTCTAAGAATGTGGATAAGGAAACATGGCAACTCCTAAATGAACCTTCAAACCTCAGATGTTCAATCAAGTTCACACTTAGCAAATGAGGAAATAATTCATTCTAACCAGAAAAGTACCAATCAAAGAACAGTTTACCAAGTTTTGGTAGTCTGTACAAAGGCACAATTGTTTTAGGAGGAATAAGAAGTGACTGGGTGAGACCTATTCAATAGTGCACAAAACAAGATAAAGTCCAAATTGAAAGTAGCATCTGAGTTCTAAGGGTTATTAAACTGATAACTGCATAGAAAGACATTTTCCCCATAAATAATAACTATTACATCGAAGCATTTAATTCTCTACATAATTCCCATAACCCAATTTTACTTTTGAAATTATTTCATGTTTTCATAAAACATAAGCACCTATCAAATCAACAAGCTGATTAGGAAGTATAAAATTGGAAAAATCCTATCAGAGTGAATTGACCTGTGTTTGAATAATTTGAATAAAAAATTTCAGCCAAAGAGAGGTACATAGAAGTGATCTTATATTGACCTACATTCCTATGATTAGTAGAAAATTTCCACTATAATTTTAATTCTGAAATTTGAGTTTCTCTCTCTCTTACAAATAAATCATCTAGAAAATAATCTGTTTTCTGTTAACTAAGAAATATAATGCAGCTTGAAGAAAGCATTTTATGTTGAAAATGTGGTGCAAACTAATTTCTAGTTTCTCTGACTATTGAATTACAGGTATTAGCAACAGAAACACATTCAGGAGAAAGAAACCAATCTAACAGTCAAGGAGTAATGGGAAAATAAGTAGAAAGTTTAATAAAAATACAAAGGGAACATTTCAAATGTATTAAATATAAAGAACACTGCATTACAATAAGAGAACTGCCCCTTGACTGTCAAAATCAAATATCCAAGAGCTGCCTGAGCTGCAGTGTGTTTGCTAGTTGTGGTACATAGAAAAACATTTAGAATACTTAAATTTTAAAATATTGATTATAAACTCTATAATATGCAAATAAAATGTAATAAATTGCTCCTTTTTTAAAAGATAAATTGAAATGTCACAGAAAGATGAGTCAATGAGGTGGGAGAGTAGGGCTGAGGAAAAGCAGGTTAACAACTGGGTACAATCTGTCAAACTTAGGGAGACACAGGGCACATGTGCAGAACACAAGATTCAGAATGACTCTGCAGTTCCTGAGCACTGTACCCCAAATCAATCAGAGAAATACTATTTTCAATTCTTCATTTACATCTGGCATGAAGCCAAGTGAGTCTTTTGATAAGACAATTAAAGCTGGCCCTGGACAATGTGAGTTGTCATAGAATAGTCATCTCAATGCCTTATTTACATTAGAAAGACGCTGACACATGAGATTAGGGCATGACAAAACTGGCCAGGGAAGTAGGCATGACTTGTTAATTACAAGATTCTGGAACACAGAAGCACAGTTCCCTGCAGGTGCACTTCTCAGGAAAACTCAGGAGCAGGTTTTCAGTAAAATGACCTAGACTGGACGTCAGTCTGTGTTGTGGGATGTCAGCACTGCCTCTCAGGACCTATGCATGAAGTTCTTGTGGGTTTCCTTAGGATTCGGACAGTTTAAAGGACACTGACACCAAGAAGAGCTTGCTATC
The DNA here is from genome assembly GCA_004363535.1 of Dasyprocta punctata. Classification (NCBI taxonomy): domain Eukaryota; kingdom Metazoa; phylum Chordata; class Mammalia; order Rodentia; family Dasyproctidae; genus Dasyprocta; species Dasyprocta punctata. The sequence goes on from RJWM01045935.1 coordinate 11,384, forward strand.
ATGGCTTTCCTCACAATAGCACTCCCTCTCTCTCCAGGGTGTTCTTTTATCTTGCTTTTCCTCTTTTCTTCAGCTCAAGCTCAGTCTGCAGTGCCAGGTTCTACCTCATTCTTCACGTTTACTTTCTCAAAGTCTGCCACTGATTTTTACTTGTTTTGTTCAATTCTTTGTTCAAGATGAGAAGAACCTAGAATCTAATTCCCTAAAAATCCTTTAACATACATTGGGTGAGTCACTTTTAGAAGGAGCTACCTGACAACAAAGCCAGTCCAGGAACTGAATATGAAAAAGACCCCTTCCTTTGTTGTAGCTGCTACTGTGTACCTGTTCACCTGTCCACTGTCACTCTGCAGGGTGTATGTCTACTTTCAAAAAATTTATAGCCCCAATTACCTTTCTGTATGTCTTGTTCAATTCTTCCTTCAGTACACCAAGGACCAAGAAAGAATTCCCCCAGAATCCATAGTCCCAGTAACACTCTCTTGGTGAGCCCAGTAAGGAGGTAAGACCACTTTGAATAAACGTATTTTTTGCCATTTTTTCTCTTCATTTTCCCTTTTTTTTCCCAGCTCAATGCTGGCATAAGTTAGACAGTTAAGAGCTGCTAGGGTGTCTGTTGCTTGTGGTTTAACAGTCCACTAGTGCAAGAAAACTTCTGTATATCATGCAGGTTCCATGTGTGTGTGACCTGCAGTGTACCAGGACTCCTTTGCACTACTTTGGTTCTTTGCAATACTTTATTCAACTTCTTCATCCATTTTGGGGAAAATAATTTTCAGTAACTTGGTCTCCTGCTTAAGTAGCCACCTGCCTCAGCTTGTGCCTTTTTGTGCTCACCATGATCAAAGTCTTATTTGGGCTTTCATTTTAGGTGGCCTGGTCTTTTATCTCTCGCTGTTCTTAGTGAGTTACTTGCTTCAAGGTTCCATTTTCTAAAACCTCAGTGAATTTTGCAAGACTTCATCTTAAAGTGTTAAAGAATAGACTTCTATCTCTACTGCTGAAAAACATAATTGCCAAAGTAATTATTATCAGGATAAATGGGAGGAATACAGTAAATCAAATAGTTAGATGGAGCCAGTGTGTGGTTCCATCTTGGTCTCCGAGGAATCAAAATGGGCCAAGGCTACAGGGAGGTCTAAGGAAAATAAGTGGAGGAG
>RJWM01045936.1:0-12540 GCA_004363535.1 Dasyprocta punctata
TTGGCTTCCCCTGTTGCACTGCCAAACACACCTAGAAAGGCACCCCAAGCCCAAAGATCAGGGACCCACTGCAGAAGCTGATGAATCATGGCCACCATACTTTTGAGAACCAAAAGTTCTCATTTTTCCAGGGAATTATTTACTATTATATCTTGCCTGAAGTTTAACCAGCTGCATGAGAAGAAAAGAGTAAGTTTTATTATCTCCATTCTGCAAGTGAAGCATCTCAGGGACTCATTGCAGAAGCCGATGGATTGATCCATCATGGCCACCATACTATTCCAGAAAAAAGTCACCATCCGGGAGCTGTACAAAGTGGACATTATTTCTCCAGCTTTTACTCCTGCACTGAAGTAAGCATTCCATGCCCGGAACAGGAGGGAGGGGAGGAACTACCCAGCATCTAGTGTCTGGTAGTTTAGCAGTCAAAATAGTGGAGCCAACTAATTAAAGCCTGTTGACAGTAGGTTCCACGATCCTTTATTTTTACATTTATTTCTTAGCTCAGGCAAAAAAAAAAAAAAAAAAAAAAAAATTTTTTTTTTTTTGAAACAGGGTCTCACTATGTGGTTCAGCCTGGCCTTAGGCTCACTTTGTTCCCCTGGCTGGTCTCAAACTTGCAACAATTCTCCTGCCTCAGCCTCCCGAGTGCTGAGATTACAGGGGTGCACCACCATGCCGCACAAAAATTATTGATGTACTTAGGAGAATTCAAAATACGTGAAAGAATGTATCCCATTTGTGGACCCTGGTAGGGTAAGCTTTTTTCATTTGTCCATATCCAAGTGCTGTTGTGTTTTCATTTTTCCAGAGAACTTTTACTATGATATCTCATCTGAAGTTTAACCGGCTGCATGAGACGAAAAGAGTAAGCTTTACTATCTCCATTCCACAGGTGAAGCATGCGAGACTAAGGAATTCCAGACGGCCTACCCAGGATCAATGGCTCAGCTGTTCTCTCATGGCAGGACCACAGTGTTGGTGAGCCACAATTTAGGGCTATCATTTTCTCCAGAACATCATAGAGTCCAGCAGGACTTGAGTCCTGGGTTGACTTGAGCCTGAGTGGTCTGGGGAGATAGATTTTTCTTTCATAGTCTCAGAAGCTATCTTGTAGAAGGGGAACTGAGAGGCTGGAGCCAGGGGTAAGAGGGAAACTTCCTTTTTCACTATAAATCTTCTTGGGTCTTTGAGTTGTGTACTAAATACACGAGTCAACTATTCAGAAAATAACTAATATTTAATTTTAAATTTTTCACATGTACATTTTTTGCTACCCCCGAATCAGTGAACTTAAAAAGTATATTGAACCCATAGCATGGAGAAGCCCACAATCATGTTCAATGCAATAGACTGAGATGGAAAATGCTACATGTGAGGTTTTTCTGATGACACCCAAAATGTGCAGAGTACTGTGAAAATAAAATATCTAGCTCTTATCTGCTTAGACTGAGTGTGTGTGGGGTAGGTTCAGTAAGCCATTAAAAACAAACTCACCATCAGGAAACACAGTAATAAGCAGTTAGTTCCATGTTCAAGGTAAATGTGTCTGTTTGGCTGGGCGTCGTGTTCATTACCATCAATTTCAGAAGTCTCCCTGATGCAAAGGTTTTTCAAGACTAATGAGTGTATGAGGTACATACCATACAGGTGTCACTGATTCAAAGGTTCTCTGTGCAGAGTAGGACTGGCAGGTCACCCTTGGCTACTGCACCTGCCCCAGTGACTCAGAAGCGGACACTCAGGGAATGGTCTCATTAAAGGCATATGGTCCACAGGAGAGCAGATGGATTGATGTCACTAACTTGCTGAGATAATAACTATCTCAGCAGCACAAAACCCCAGCTGGAGTCTAAGAAGGGAATTGCCTACAAGCAGTTTACATGGAGCAGCTAAGAAATAAGACATAGTGTCAGATGGGCCACTAAAATCCAGCGTGGAAATATGTTCCTCACCTTTCCCCCCAAGAAACAGAAGGTACAGCCACTGGCTACATTTATTTTTGGAGCAAAGAGAAGGGAAAAGAAGAAAAATGATAGGAAAATATGGAGACATATGAGTTGATCCGATTCAACCTTAGTGAAAACATCCACCCAAGAATGTCAGGGTTAAGGAGAGCCATAAACTCATGACCAGCACTGTCAGAATGACACAATTTGGTCTTCATTTTAATAGTAGAAAGGGCAAGAATGCCAGGATGGGATCATTCTAGAATCAAAAATTGAAAAAAAAAATCCCTGATTCATCAAATATCATATACTACTGCACAAGTTCCAGCACTGAATGAGTCACCTGGGGAGATTGTGCAAGTGCAGGCTCTGACTTGAGAGATCTGGGAGAGGCCTGAAAGTTTGCAATTCTAACAAACTCCCAGGTGACATGGATGCTGCCCGTCAGGAGACTACATTTTGAGAAGCTGGGTTCTAGGCTACCTATGACAGTTGGTGCTTTTTAAGATGTGCACATTTCAAAACAGGAAGGAATCTTTAAAGTCAGCCAACATGTTATGAAAGACAAAGATCTAGGCTGCCTGCTGCTCAAATATAGCATCCAGGAGACCGGTATGGCTAGGGAGGAGTCGTACTTATGGGAGACCAGTCCAGAAGACAGAGGGGTAGCTCCCCCAATTTCTGTCTTCCCAGGCTCAGAGAAACGTGGGAACACCCTCGGCCAGGGCTTATACCTTGTCACAATGGGTTTTGACTTCCTACCTCCACTTACTCAAGAAGAGTATTACAAAAGCAATCTGAATTCTGTGATTTTAACTTTTTAACTATTTATGTGAGGCCCTGTCCCAAACTCAGGATATTAAGGTGAGCCTTCCTATAGTTTAGAATGCTATAGGTAAAAGAAAAAGGATGTTAAAGGATTAGGAAGGGAAAGTATAAGTAATCCTTAGTAATCCTAAAGATGATTTCTGTAAAGAGTTACTGTATTAAAAACAGAGATTAACATCCAGAGCATGCAATGAAGGCCTGCAACCCAACAACAAAATACCAGCTAAGCTTAACGATGGGCAAAGAACTTGAAAAGACATTTCTCCAAAGAAGGTACCCTACTGACCAGAAAGCACATGAAAAAAATGTCCAGTTTCACTAATAACTAGGAAAATGCAAATCAAAATATGAGCTATTCATATCCATTAGAATAGCTATGGTCAATAAATAAAAATATAGCAGCTATTGAACACAATGAGTAGAAATTGGAACCTTGTACATTCCCTGTGGGAATGTGAAATGGTGCAATCACCATTATGGAAAACAATATGGAAGTTTCTCAGAAAAATTAAACATAGAATTACCATATGATTCAGCAGTTACACTTCTGGATATGCAAAAGAACTGAGTGCCAGAAGATAAAAATAACCCCGAAGTTCTTTGATGGATAAATAGATAAACAAAGCACATACATACAATGGAATGCTATTTGACCTTAAAAAGGGTATGAAATTCTGACACATGCTGCAACATAGATAAATCTGAAAGCATTATACTAAGGGAAATAAGTCCAAGGGGAAAGGAAGTAAGGGAAAAGGGAGAAAAATGCAAGTGTGCTCTACTATTAGTGTCTCTCAGTTCATTGAAAACGAAGGTTCATGTTAATATCAGTTGGAGAATTTTTTATGCTCATATCTTGCACTCTGAGTAACTCCTTTGAAGCTGACAATATGCAATGTGTTAACATTGTTATTCTCCTATTATTTTGTTATGAAATTCTGTTTTACCTCTTTTCCATAAAATAAATAAGCCCGATGCAAAAGGACAAATATTATGTGACTCAATTTATATGAGACAAATACAACAGCCAAATTCACAGAGACAAAAAGTAGAAGGATGGTTGCCAGCAGCTAGAGAAAAAGAAGAACAAGGCATCATTATTTAACAGGTATAGAATTTCAGTTTGGGAGGGTGAACAAGTTCTGGAGATGGATGGTAGTGATGATAGCACAGCAATATGAATGTGTTTAATGCCACTGAATTATATACCTAAAAATGTTTAAAATGGCAAATTTTATGCTATGTATATATTTTTACCACAAAAAAGTCCAAAACCTTAACTTTCTGGTTTTATATGTGAAGAGGGGGTGACAAAAGGTGACTATAAGTGACTGAGTCACAGCTGGCTGGTAGTAGAGACCAGACAGGACCCCTGAGACTAATTCCCAGTTCCTTTTTCTTTGGCCTTAGAACTCATGCTGAGCTGCTCTGGAATGACGTACAGATGCAAATCGTGTGGTGAAGAGAGAAGTGGACCAGGTATTAGGAAACTGAATTTCCAGTTGCAATCCTGCCACTCTAGCTGTGACCTTTCAGAAGAATCCTTGACCTACCTGGGATTGGTCCTCTTCTCACTGAAATGTAGAAATTAACATTCTTGTCAGTAAAATAAAGACAGTATATCCCAAGGTATTTTTCTTGGAATATTACTCTCAAGGGCTATCTGTGGAGAGAAAATATGATATTGTAGTCAATATCTTGGAAATTCTTCAGACTTAAGCCCCCTTCTGGCTAGTCATAAAACACATTAGCATGTTAAAGCCTCTGGAAAGTTCCATAGTAAAGGAATCTGCTCATTTTTCTTTACACAGCTATTATTCTTTGGGCTCCCAAAGCAGATGCTGACACTAGGATTTGTAAAGTAAAGGCATGTTTAAAAAAAAGGGGGTGGGGAGAGGGAAGATACCCTTAAGCCAGAATTTGTTGTAGGGGCAAGTAGAACTCAGTCGTACTGGGGAGATTGCAGAAGCTGGAACAGAGGGCTCCTCAGTGACAACACCTTTGGGGCCAGGGAGCTGGGGTACTGAAACACCAACTCCTGCCAGTCATAGTTTGGGGATTGTCCATGGTGCATGCCCAGCCCCTTGTACTCTTACTTCATCATTTAAGGACCAAAAAACACTCTATGGCTTCAGGAAGGCTGTAGACAGAAATACAGACTCAGGTGCTGGAAGTCAGTCTCAGCTGAAGCAGTACAACAAAGGGATATAGCAGGGTGCTAGCAACTTCTTAACATCAGCATCTCCTAAATTTTCATGATCACAGATGCTTCCTCCCTTTTTCCCCAACACCTAAAAATATCTTGCAGAACTTTGGGAAACTAGACAACTTCTAAAATCCTTCTGGTTCTTATGTTCTCTGGCTTTAAATTACTTAAAAATAACTCACGATGCCAATTCAGAACTGAATTGCCTTCTATTCCTTAACCTTGACCTTACCCTCCTGTGTTAGGCAACACCAGCCTCCTGCCGGGGCTGGCGGCAGGGCCCACGCTGTGTGGCCATGGGACGTGGGACATCTCAGGGTCCTGCTCTCTGCTCCCCTCTCTCTCAGGTCTCAGATCCAGGAGCCTGTGCCTGTGGCTTTCCCCCAAAGGAAAATGCTCCATCTAGAGCTGACAGTATCCTCTTAAGCACATTCATTCCTTTAAAATAGAAAAATCTTTCCCAGGTTCCCAAGTTTACATATTTCATTTTTAATTTTCCAACAACAAACTGAGCACCTGAAACATTTTGTGATATAAAAACAAAAAGAGAAACCCTTGTCTGAAACCACGGAAAACTGGAGGCCAGAGACAAATCACTCAGGTCTAATATCACACTAGTCTGTAATAAAGGAAAAAACAAAAAGAACGAATCCTTAACCAAGAAACTTGGCCCATCTCTCCAGACATATGAGCTGTCTTTAAAGCAGCAGCAGCCTGACAAAGAGTCAGTCCTGTCCAACCCAGCCGTCAGCATTCTCTCACTGAGCTGGGCAGCCCAAAGACTTCCTTTGGGTGGAAAAAAATTACACTGGCCTTGGCTCAAGCCTCCTCACTCTCTTTAGCTGACAAGTCTTAAAAAGAAATCAAGAACCAGAAAGAATTAGAGGTTTGCCTATTTTTCCTCAGTCAGAAACTGTACAGCTAGAATTCATCTTGAGGTCCCATTTTCTTCCATCTCTTCCTCCCTGCACAAACATATCAATAATGGTCCCATTATGCACATACCTGAACTATATTTACAAAATGTGACTGTAAATTCTTCTGCGAATCGCATTATCACTGCAAATAAATCTAGAGATGTTCATGGGAGACAGAAAACCAGCCCACTTCTAAATACCAAATGCCAACATGAAATCAATTCAAATCAGTTCAGCTGAGAGCCCAGCACTGCACTGAGTGCTAAAAAGAAGTAGGTTGGACACTGCACAACTGCCACTATCGGAGTCAGAAAAGGGTCAGATGTTGGCCATTCAGCATGGTTCACTGCACCCAAAAATTAATAACACAAACCGTGGGTTCAAGGAGTTATATTTCAGGAGCGAAGACTCATATTAAACTACAGTGGTTGAAGCAAGGACCTTAAAGGTAAAAGCAAGGTCTTGAAGGACTGGTGGGATAATGGAGTCGAATTCCGTAAGTAGAGATTTCACTGGGTGTGATGGTGCACCTCTAGAATCCCAGCATTCAAGAGGCTGAGCCAGGAGGATTGCTGGGATTTCGAGGCCAGCCTGGGCTACAAAGAGAGTTCAAGGTCAGCCTGAACTGCATAGTGAGACCCTGTCTCAAAAAAAAAAAAAAAAGATAGAAAAGAGAGATTTCATCTTTTATTTCTAAAATAGTTGAAGATTTTACAAGTATTTTTTAAAAGTCCCCAGAGTCCCTCCAAAGATAACATATGTTAATGGTTTAATAGTGTATTTTAGACTTTCCTTCTGCCTCTGCTTTTCTTTTTTTTTCAAAGAAAATTTAGTGATACAGCCTGTATTGCTCTGCAACCTGTTTTTGTGCTTTTGTTTTATTTCATCTAGTTTTTCTACTTAACTTTAATACAGTCATTCACTGCTTATAGACAGGGATATATCCTGAGAAACGCAATGTTCACCAATTTCATGATTGCTCAAACACCATAGAGTGTGCAATGATGTCAGTGAGCTATGTAATCTTACAGGACCAAACAGTATAGGCAGTCCCTTACTGATCAAAAGATCGTTATCTGATATATGACTCTATCTTGAGCATCTTTTTTGTTACATCAATCTCTTTTTCTGCTTGTCTTTGTGTTTTGTTTTGAGACAGTGTCTTGCTATACAGCTCAGGGTAGCCCTGGACCTGCCTCAGACTGGGCCTCAGTCCTCCTGCCTCAGCCTCTCGAGTCCTGGGATCACAAATGTGCACCAGCTTCAATCTCACTTTTTTTTTCAAATACTCATCATTATTTTAGTAACTGAGCTGTGATCATGCCAAGGACAACTGCTGCAGCTAAAACCCTATTCGACTTAGTGTCTTCACTTGAGGGCAACTTATAAGAGGGGACTTTGTCATTCCCTCTCCCAACCCAGGGTCACTATCCCCAGGACTGGCTCTTGGCTACTCGCCTGGAATCAGTCAGCCAGGACTTGACTCTGACTCCAAAAATTAATACCAGCATGAACTGCGGCAAACCGTTTACCTCTTCTGTGCCTCCACAGATACGTGGGGGTAATGACAACACCACCGCCCAGGGGGTGGTAGTGAGGATGGGAAGAGGCTGTGCCTATAAAGCCTTCCAAAGAGGACCTGGCATTTATAGGAACTCCAGGCTTGCCAGTTCCTGTGGTTTCTAGTATTCTGTAACAGTCCATCTTTAGCCCTTCTGCCTTCAGTGACAGTGATCCATGACCTTCTAGCACAGGAACAAGCAAGGGCCTCAGCATTCTGACTCAAATGTAAACTGGCGATGATAGTGTTTGCTTTACGGCATTGCTGGGGGATTCAAGGTGAGTTAGGTGAAGAATCTGACACTGATAACCTGAATCCAGCCAAGACACTGCTAATACTAACACTGTTGATACTGTCATAACGTCCTTCACTGATACAATTACGTACATATGTCCCTTCCATGTCTCTAAAGGGCATTAATTCTATGAGCCTCTTTAAGACAACACACAGAATTAAAGTCTGTTTCAAATAACCATTTATCAAGTAATAAAGCAGGAAGTGCTTAATGTGGGGAATGTACTTTAGAAATCTAGAAGGCTGGGATGAGACTAGAACCATGAGGTGGTAGAGGTTTAGGCAATAGTGACAAAATTAACAGGGACAGATGAAAGCATTCATTTTTGGGGAGCTCCATGGAGGGTCTTTCCCTTAAATCTGGAGGTAGAGAAAGTATTAAGAGAAAAGGAGTGTCCTCCAATGCAGAGGAGAATTTGAGAGACAAATGAGGTTGAGCAGAACAGCAATGTTCACACATGAGAACCCCAACTCTGGGGATATCCAAAAACTTCATGAAGGATAGGTGGCTATAGATGGTTTAGCAGGAATTAAGTAAGGTCCAGGGCCTCTGTTTCCATGCATTAATCTACGTGAGGAAGTATCCAAAGCCAGATCCCCTGGAGATTCGCCTACCCCAACTTGCAAGTACACAATCCTCATTGTTAGCTCTATTTTGTTGTTGTTGTTGTTGCTGCTGCTGCTGCTGCTGCTGTTTATGCTGTTGATGTTGTTGGTAACCATTTCCTTAGTATATATATTGTCTTACTAGGTGATGATCTGCCCAGAGGGAAGTCTTATAAGACTCTTGTAGGGAGAACAAGGGAAGGATGCAATCTGTAAATGTCAAGAAACCAGATGTTTTCTGACAACCTGTGTGTGATGAGAGATAGCCAGACCAGGACTTTTATTACACTCTGTCTGATCAGTGTATCAGAAGGGATTCTACCACGCACTGAGTTGTATACTGTAATTGACAATAAGTTGTCAAGAAAGATTTTTTAAATGAATTGCTTAGACTAGATTGTGCCTTGAGAAAAACGGCCCTGTATTCGGAAAATCTCATTTTTTAGAAAGAGGCAATTTGAGTAGCTAAATATTTGAATATAGTTAAATATTTATAGATTCTCAATGTTAAATATTCAGGTTACCTCTGGTAGGCAGATGTTTCTTATCATCAGCCGTAACTCAAAGAGCCACGTATCTCTCATTACTTGCTTTTTCAGTTATTTTTGTAAGTTGCTTCAAGTGATCTCATTACTCCAGTAACCGGGACATTTTTATTAGCTCTTGTTAGTTAAAAGGCTCAACCTCTTTGAACCATGCATGGTGGTGCACACTTGTAATCCCAGTACTTGGGAGACTGAGGCAGGAGGACTGCCATAAATTCAAGGCCAGCCTGAACTACACAGTCAGTTCAAGTTCAGCCTGAACTATGTAGTAAGACCTTGTCTCAAAAAAATTCAGTATGTGGCTTAACCTCCAAGGTACCATGCCCAAAGCTGGCATGAGTCTAGTACTATAACCTATTAACTTGGTCATTCACCCACTCCCTGACTGCTTTTGCTATCATGGCCAACCATCTCCAGCTCCAAGACTGCTACTTGTTCCTTCTGATCCTCTGTCTTATCCATTCAGGAACCTATAACAAAATGCCATGAACTGGGAAACTTGTAAAAAATATAAATTAAATTCTTAAGGTTCTGGAGACTACAAAGTTCAAGATCAGGGAACCCACAGATTTGGTGTCTGGTGAAGACTGGTTTCTTGGCTCATAAATGGTGTCTGTGTGTTTTGGGAGGGGAAAGACCTCTCCCTGGGGTTTCTTTTATAAAAGAATACTAGCCTTATTCTTAAGGCCTCTACCTTCCTGACCTAATGATCTTCAAAAGGTTCCATCTTGGGGTAAGGATTTCAACATATGAATTCTGGAATGGTAAAAAACATTCTGACTGTTATTTTCCTATTCTCTTGTCCATGGGCAAAAGGAAGAGACAGGCTGCCCCTGTGGTCTTGATTTCTTTGAAGAATCTAGAGGGCACAGTTTGGGACTCTTGGGGTCGTTTTGGCTCACAGTTCAGTTTGGTCCAGTTCAGAATGGGACCAAGATTGGCCATTCACTTCATTACCTTATTTAATCATATGTGACCCAGATGAGAAACCCCACCCTGCTTCTTCATCCTTCATACTGATCATCCCTCCTCATCTTACCTTAGGGATAGCTCTCAGAAAAAAAAATCAAAATGAGATGCAAATAGGGTGGGCACAACACTCAAAGATGTTGGTTCCCATTCACGAGGTCCCTGAAACTACCCTGGTTCCTTTAACTTTTTCTTCAATTCTGCAAACCCATGTCTTTCTAATTCATTCCTTTGTTGGTCAGTCTAACATGAGTTAGATTTCTGTTCATATACCACATACTTTAATAATCAATAAGCATGTATGCAATGTGTGAATTTCCACTGGTACGGTATAAGGAATCTCCATTCTTTTTTTACTTTATTTTTTTTATTTAAGAGAAAATGGACACAGAAGAGAAAAACAAAAAACAAAAGAGACAAATAAACAACAACAACAACAAATCCAAAACAATAACATTATAGGTTTACAAAGTGAGATGATTGGAATTTGACAGTGGTTGTAATATTTCATATCATTACCTTCAAAGGAGTTGTTTAGATTAACAGATATAGACATGCAAAATTGATCTAATCATATGAGTAGTAACTGTTCTTTTTCAATGAGTAATGCGTTTAGTAGTAGAGTCATTTTAACTACCTTATGTATACCTACATACAAATTTATGTCTTTTTCCTTATCCCTTCCTTCTTTCCTCCTTTCCCCTTATAATATCTCTTGTTATCTTCAAAATAACTGCCCATGCCATCAGGCACAATACAATCAAACAAAATAGTACAGGATAAAACCAATGAAAAACAAAACAATGGAAGCAATACATAGTAAAACAACACTGATTACTATAATGCCTCATATTATCTTCTAAGCAGTTGCTTACATCATCAGTCATAATATACTCAAACAAACCAAAATAGGATAAAATCACTCAAAACAAAACAATGTGTTTCAAAACAAGGTGATCAGTTATCAGTAATGGCTACCATAATGTGTTTTGTTATCTTTGAAATAACTGTCTATGCCATCAAATATAATAAAATTAGGCAAACCAAAATAGAATAAGATCAAACTAAACAGCTCAATGAAAACAATACAGGACATAAATCCTGATGATAGATTAACAATGGCCACTGCCTTCCCTTTTTAGACACTTCCTCCACTTTCATTTTTACAATATGTATTGGGTATTTTGAATCCTACTAACTCTTTTAGGTTTTTTGTTTGTTTATTTGTTTTGTTTTGTTTACTGAGGAGATAACATAATGCTCACCCATGTGACTTTGGGCCATTTCATCCATGAACATGATCTTAAGTTGTATTCATTTACCTACAAGAGGCTTGAGGTTATTTTTCTTTAGGGCTGAGTAGTTTTCCATTGGATAAAAATGCCATATCTTTCTTGTCCACTTTCTTGAAAGAAGGGGGGCAAGCTACCCCTGCTTCTTTCTGGTTCCCTGTCACATACAGCGTTGTACTCTCTCCTTTGACTTTCAGTCTATGAAACCCCTTTTGAGTTTAATTTGTTTCTTGTATAAAGCATAGTGATGGATCCTGTCTCCTGATCCACTCTGCCTGTGTTTCTTTCCATTGGTGGATTGAGGTCATCTACATTAATGGTTAAGGCCAACATGCACTGCCTTGTCTCTGCCATGCCACTTTCCTGCAGTTGACTGCCCACTTTTCCTCTCTACTCAGTTGTCTTCCCCACTCGGCGATATCCCTCTGCCATTGTTTCTGGAGCTGTGGTCTTTTTTAATCTCTCTCTAAAATGTCCTTCAGTATTCTTTGTAGGGTTGGCTTGGTGGTCATAAATTGCTTCAATTCTTCTTTGTTGTGGAAGTATCTTGTTTCTCCGTTAATTTTGAAACGTAGTTCTGCAGGGTACATCAATCTGGGCTGGAAGTTGTTTTCTTTCAGGGCTTGAAATGCTTCACTCCAAGCTCTTCTGGATCTGATGGTTTGTGTTGAGAAGTCTGTTGTGATTCTGATGGGTTTCCCTTTGTAGGTGATCTGTTTCTTTTCTCTAACAGCTTTTAATATTCTGTTCTTGTGTTGAATTTCTGTGATTTTGATTATTATATGTCTGGGTGTAGATTTATTTTGGTTATGGTTAGCTGTAGTTCTATATGCTTCACTTATCTGAAAGTCACTTCCTTTTCCCATGCTTGGAAAGTTTTCTAAGATTATTTCTGTAAAAAGGCTTTTAATTTCATTTGTACTGACCCCTGCTTTTTCACTCACACCTTTTATTCTTAAGTTATGTTTCTTTGGGTTGTCTTGCAGCCATTGTATTGTTACTTCCAGGTTCCTTGTTATTTTTAAGAGATCTTTCCTTTCACGATCACAAGCTGCAAACCTGTCTCCAAGGTTTGAAAGTCTATCTTTAGTTTCTTTCGAGTGGTTTTGCCAACTTTCATTGGAGTTTTTGATTTCCTGGTTATCTCTTTGAATCTGTTTCATGTATTCTAAATCTTTTTTGTATTGTTCATTCAAGGTTTCCCTCATTTTCCTATGCTCCATTTTTTCATCTATGTCTCCTTTAGAGTTGCCTAGCAGTCCTTTTATTATGTTTTTATTTCTTCTTTTAGTTGAGTTAGTATTTCTGTTCTAATTTCTTTTATAGCCTCTTGAAGTTGTTTCTTTACTTCAGTTACCATCACCTCAGAAACT
>RJWM01045937.1:0-12555 GCA_004363535.1 Dasyprocta punctata
GCAGTCTATGGGTCAAGAGAGTTGGCATTACCCAAGGCCAGGTGGGGGTGCAGGGCCTTGGTCCCACCTGCTGAGACAGAGATAGCATTTAAACAAATTTCTGAGTGCTCTGCAGCATAAGCAGATAGAATATTTCTGAAGAAGAAAAAGAAGGTGAAGGGGGAGGAGAACAAGGAGGGGACAAGGAGGGGCAATATGCCACCTTCAGATAAAAATATCTCCTTTCTTATTACCACAAGGAAAATACGAAGCATCTCGACATTTGTCCATGTCCTAAAGTGTGTGTGTGTGTGTGTGTGTGTGTGTGTGTGTGTTAACTGAAAGTCAAAAAGTTTTGCTAAGTTCTGGGACTATAAACATTATTGATTCAAGTGAGAAAAAATTACACTATCATATAACAGGGAAATGAAAGGGTCAATATGTGGGTACAGTTTATCCTTAATTTATTCATACCAATTCACCAAATTCCAGGGAAGAGAGAAAAAATGAACATGAGATGAGCAAGCCCTGGGAGGTGAACGATTGATCATACTAACAATCCACGTTCGTGATATTTGTATTGTGTCTTGTGAAATTCTGGTGTTCTTAAGGTATCCTTCAGTAGGTGACATGGGGTGGAGAAACAGAGGGAAAGACAGGGTAGGAGGCCAGATTTAGCCAGAATCACTGTTTTGCATGTCTGGGTTCTATCCAATATTGGAGTAGATAATAGGAACACAGGTTGGTTGGGATGTCATTTCAGTGAGGTACGTAAAAGACTTTGGTCAGTATAAATGGTTGTAACCTAAACAATTATAAAAGATCATATAATATTTTCAGATTCTCCCCATAGGAAATGAGAAAATATTGAGACCAGGGTGCTGATTTTTGCAGGTACTATTATTTAACACAGACTTGCAGCATCCATGACATTGGTGCAAGTGTACCTCAGATCTCTCTTCAGCTGAGGCCAGACACAGCCTTATCCTAACATACAGATCTAAGCTGTCATTAGCAATTGATTTGAAGCAACTCTGGTGATGAAACTTATTTAGCAATTTAGAGTCCAGGAAATAGAAAGACGTGTCAATAATTTCTCCAATTACCCACTAAACAGTAGTGTGGTGATGATTTTATCCAGGGAAAAGAAATGAGCATTTGTCAGGTTTCCTAACTACTCAGCACTGCTTGGACTGTTATTTCTATGATTGAGGTATTTCCTGCCTTAATAATGATAGTTGCCTATGAATGCAGCCCTCACCTCATTTTTCCGTTGTTGGCCCTTATGGATAGATCTTTCCAATTATTTGCACCTATGTAAGACTTCTGATTGAATTGCCATGATGTGTTTCACAGAATCCGTCCTTGGGTGAAGGCTACTAGCATTTGAAGGAATCAGTGGTGGAGATTCTGGCATCTGGCTATGAGCTTTTTTGCTGTGAACTGAGGTAGCTTCATCTTGCTGCAGCAGAAATAAGGTCATAAGTGGAGTGGAGGTATCCCGTGCCTAGGGCATTGCTGTCATCTTTGTAAACTCTAGACTTACGTTCTGGTCTTCTCAAAGATCATTTAATACTTCCTAATGTGTTTCTTTTCTGGTTAAACTAGCTATAATGGGTTTGATTATTTGCAAGAATAAGAATCTTGACTCTGTGGTTTAAAAAAGTAAAACAAAAGATGAACCTCTAATTCTTTTACTTTCCTTGTATTTGCTATGCATTCCTACATAATAAATTATCCCACAACATACTGGCTTACAACAGTAGTAAAACTTCATTATCTCTCATGGATTTGGTTAGGTTGACTTAGTTTAGGGATCTCTGTAAGGTTGAATCATTCAAATGTTTGACAGAATTGGAGGATGCACTTCCAACACAACTGGAAGGTTGGAACTGGCTGTTGATAGTTGTCTTTAGTTTCTTGCTTTGTTGACCTCTCTGTAGGTCTGACCTTGTGACAAGTGACTGGCTTTTCCCAGAACAAGAAATTCAGGAGAGAGAGAAAGAAACATGCCTACCTATCTCATTTTACAACCTAGCATTTTATAACCATTACTTCTGCTGTATTCTGCTCATTAGCACACTGTCACTAAGACCTGCCCACATCCAGGACAGTGAATAGTGTTAAAGAATCTGCAGACATGTAAAACCACCACAAGGCCCTTTACCATGTATCCTTGCAGTACCTTCTCACAGTAAGTGGTAATCTGCCCTACCCTAAGAATCTGATTCGGCCAAAAGAATCCTAGAAGACACAATGCCAAGTGTAGCTGTGAAAAGTACTATGCTTTCGTCTATTTCCTTGAATATCTGGTATCACCATGGGAATATATCCAGGCTAGACTATTGAATGATGAGACTACATACATGGTATAGTCTAGGATATTAGCTCTCCATGACCACATATGAAATTATCTCAAAACTTATCAGCATAAAATAAAAGGATTAATCTCTTTCAGCATTCCTTCAGTTCAGGGCTTCAGCAGTAGTTTGAGGTTGGTTCAGGATGAAGGTTCTGGCTCAGGGGCCACAGACATCTGACTGGGGCTGGAAGGTCCCCTTCTAGGACAGCTCATACTCATGTCTGCAGAGTTGGTGCTGGATGTCGAGGCCCCGTGAATCTCTACATCAGGCTAATGATGTGTCTTTATCATATGGCTTCCACTAGGTTAAGTGATCCAAGAGCACAAGGCAGAAGCTGCCACTCTTTTATGGATAACTCTCGGACTGATTCTGTTTTGAGGATATCCTGTTTGGATATCCACGGCAGTGCTATCTTATGTGGCATGAACATTGGGAGCTAGGAATCACTGGGGACAAAGTGGGAGGTTCAGAATTGTTTCAAGCTGTCTCCGGCCAACTAACATCAGCCCATTGCCAACCCCACCAGAAGGGGAAGTGGACCCTGGGAGATCAGCTGAGCTTCTCAGCAGCTCCAGCTGCCCCAGATGTATGAGCAGGAAGTGAACGCTTGTGGTTGTGTGTTTGGCAGCGCTCCTTTATTCAGCCATGGTACTGAGCCAATGCAGGCACTTTAGTGACACTGGCAGAAATCTAGATGATTATGAATTAGAATTACAAGAAGTTTCAGTTTTCCAATCAGCTAGTACTGAGATTCATATACAAATAGAATCCCTGACGTTGAGGACTTATATTTCACTAACTTACACACATTTATATATTTGACCCACTGATTTATGTATTTCTCCTGCAAAATAAAACTCAAGAGTAAATGCTTTTAGTTATTTTTGTTCTGAATGTTTTTGAATTGTCTTGATGCATAGAGAGTAGAGTAGTTTTTTCCAAACCTTTTAACATTTAAAAGAATTTCGTAAAGTGCAGTTTGTATAAAATAAAATTCACCCATGTTAAGGGTACAGTTTGGTGAACTTTGGTTAATGTACATAGTCCAAGAATCCCCACCCCAGTAAAAATACGACTCATGTTCATTGCTTCCCCTGCCCAGTTAACTTGCGTAACATGCTAGTTTCTTACTGAAGTAAAGTAAACGCAGAAAAAAGCACAAGTCCTAAGAATGTGGCTTGATGAGTTTTCAGCAGGTATATCCATAATTCTAATCAGGAATTTGGGCATGACGAACATACCATGTTCTGTTTTCCAATGGTACCAGTCATCTGTCTTTCATCACCGTGGATTCAATGCTATTTGTTAAATTTAATATACATGCAGTTAAATGAGAAATAGAGTCAGTCTTTCATATCTGCACATTTTACAACCAATTGCATCTAACTGAAGAGGTACAGATGTTTCACTTGTCATTATTCCCTAAACAATACAGAGTAGCAACTATTTATATAGCATTTATATTATCTTAGCTGTCACTAACCTAGAAGTGGGAGGACAGGTGTAGGTTACATGTGAGTACTATGGCATTGATGTAAGGGACTTGAGCTCCTATAGATTTTAGTATTTGCAGGGACTCTGGAACAAAGTACTTGCAGGTATGGAGGAATGAATGAACTCCACGCCGTACTCCATAGCCTTATTTTTTAATTAATATGCTTGTGAGCTTATTCATGGTTGCTGTATGCAGGTATAGCTTGTGAATGCTCCTTGATGTCCAGTACTCCATCGTATGAGCTTAATGCCATGAGCGACTTGTCTGTTTGCTGTTTGGGGCCCTTATGAAGAGACTGTTATGAACATTTTGGTATGTTTGCTTGCATTTTATGGTTTTTTGGGGGGAGATAGTAGAGATATAGTTGGATAAAAATTGTCCATTTATCTTGATCTAATTTGCAGTTTTGAATACTGCTAAAAACCAGCATAAATTTGAGAGGAGATTTTGCTTGATTAAAGAACAGGCCTCTGGTTTGCATTTACTGTTTTATGAGAGAAAGAAAACAGAGTATATTCTGAAATTGGAGAAGGAGGTTAATAAAACGGTCAGAGCTTTCCACACATCCGGTGCTATGCTGTACCAGATATATATAAATGTCTTTCTTCATCCCTTTTTTCTTTTCTTTCTTCCCTATAATGATTTATAGACAGACGTGAATTTCAAAAACTAAGTTGAATGGTCTTCCAGTGGGGATTGTGTGTGTGTGTGTGTGTGTGTGTGTGTGTGAAGATAAAGTCAAATGATTTTCAATTTTCTCTAAATGACTCCTTTCTCTGAGAAACAGATTTGGACTTTCGTAAACACTGAGGCATTTTTTGTTGTTTCAGATTTTATTCTGCTTATTGCATCCTGCCAGATGAGTCCTCATAAACCATAATGAAGGCCATGGCAGCCTTCATGAGCTGCATCCTCTCTATGCCTGAGGCTCTGGTGGCCCTGCCATTAGAGTAACCTAGCATTTCATCCACCCTTGAAGATAGGCAGGTTCCAATTTGGGCTGGCCAGGCACGCGAAATGATCTAAAAATGGCAGGTTGTGGACTGTTATTTTATAGACTATAGACTAGTTTGAAAGTCTTGTTCCATCTAGGGAAGGTCACCTCTTCAAAACAGAAATCATATTTGTAAAAGGAGTAGTGGAGAACAATTTCCCTATGTCCCCCATGCCATACATGTTTTAAAGAAAGAGACTCCCAAATTTTATTTACTTCGTGATCTTTTCTTGGAAAAGCTACCAGCTAATTTCTTTGTTTTTATTTTTAGTGCTGGGAGTAGAAGCCAGAGCCTTTGTCCTGAGTTACATTCACCCGCCCTTTTATTTTTATTTTGAGGCAGGGACTCACTAAGTTGCTGAGTTGTAAGACTGGACTGGAACTTTCAGTCATCCTGCCTCCAGCCTCCCAGGATGCCACCACACCCTGCAGTTTACCTATTTTTGAAAAGACATTTTTACCCATGGAATCTAAAGTAGATATGCAAGGTCAGTTCCCCAGGGTCCACTCTCACTAGCCTTTCTTAAGGACCCTTAATGTCCCAGATAAATGAATCCCCACCCATGTCTTCAGAGTGGATCCTTACTGGTGAAATCAGCTGCAACTTTAGCCTTGTGATCTTGTCATCATCATCCACACATTGTTATGTCAGGCCTGTTCCACCACCATAACTCACTTCTGGTCTTTTGTTTTTAGCTATGGGAATAGCGCTCTGTCACCAATTTGGAAAATTTGGTAATGGAGGCCAGGAATTAATGGCAATGATTTTTCCTGCAAGACCATGACTTGCTATGCATGGAAACAATGTCAAGGAAGCAGTATTTGTGATATTTAGGTTCTGCCATTCCTCATTCTTCTGAATTATGCTGAAAAAAAAATTTCTTCTTCTTCTTCTTTGTGCCCATTTCAATACTGCTAACTCATTCTCATTCCCACACCTCAACAGTGAGGAACTGGGAACCTCCAAAGCTGACCGCCTCTTCACTTAGGATAACTTCAGCTCACACTGCAAAAGAAGTCAGTTAATTAGCCCCAAGAGTTGGGGTTTGTGTTTCTCCCCTTCCAGGAAAATTGGACTCTGAGAAGTATACAGGGCTTGATGTCGCAATCTCATTCTCTGAGGCAGAAAACTCACTCAATAGGAGTTGTTTGCATTTCTGTGCGTGCAGTCTGGAGAGGAATATAGTGAAATGAATAGACTTTTAATTTAATTGGCTTCCCAGTGTGAATCCAAAAATAGAAGGCACAATCCATCTTGGAGTTACTGTAGAAATCACTGAGGTCCAGAGCCCCACAGCACATCACACCCCCTAGTCTAAACATCTTCCCCTCTGGTGCTGGACCTCCCCTGAAAGCTGCAGTGGGGCGGGCTGGTGGGATCCAATCCCAGTGCACGTCAGTGTCTATTTGTTGGTTACTAGTTGTGATTAGCTTCTCTTCTTCAAATACAAATTCTGCATGACACTTTGAAGAAGAAGACAAAGTTTCATGTTTGCATGCAGTACTTTTCCAAATCAAAACAGAAGCTCTAAAGGGAAGAAACCCAATGCATTTTGAGATTTTAAAGTGGAAATAGTCACAGTGTGGCTAGAAATAAAAGCCTGGTTAAAAAGCTGCCAGAAATTCCTGTCACACTTCAGTCTTCTGCCTTCTGGAGGCACGCCCTGCTGGGATGTCCCGGTGTAAATCTTACTTTTGGGTTGAAAGTGAAGAAAAGAAGCCCTGTGCTGCCCGGGCTGCAGGCCAGTGTATGAAAGTATGTAGTTAAAACCTGTCTAGACCTCTTGGAGTGACCCCTGACCCTGAGCAGTATTCAAGGGAGAAGGCACTTGCAGATGTTTCCTGATGTTGCGGGGGACAAACTTTAGCCTTCTGAGGACAGCATTTTTTTTTTTTTCCCTCAAAGGATCCTTCCTTAATTCCCCATCAAGAAAAGAAAAGAAAGGAAAGGAAAGGAAAGGAAAGGAAAGGAAAGGAAAGGAAAGGAAAGGAAAGGAAAGGAAAGAAAAAAAAGAAAAGAAAAGAAAGAAAAAGAAAAAAACAGCCATTCCTGTCTAGCTTATTTTTTCCCCTCTCTCAAATGAAAACAAATTCTTTAGGTCAAATAATATGTTCTTTTCTAGAATTTTGGTGGGATTTCAATGCTGAGAAGGAAAAATTAGAGAAGTGCCATAGAAAAATTCTTTTGTTTAAAATAAGAGAGCAGACCGCATGATTTTGGCTGAACTAGATGGGTCCAGAGAGGAACAGAACCATCTTCCCCTTCCTGTTGAGAGCTTACCGCATGGCTCAACTTCCGCCCTTGTAGCGGAACAGCCTCACAGACCTTCCTGGGCCTGTGCTAATGACAGTGGGGGCAATTCTGTTTCTCTTAGCCACGTTTTCTCTGTGTTTCTTTTTTTTTTAATTGTCCCAAATCATGGACCTTGACAAAATTATTTAAGAGGTTGTAGTGAATTTTGGTTCTTACCCTCATGCCCAGCTTTCTGCAAACTTCGTGAGCATCTCCTTTCCTTCCTGGCCTTTCTTCTAGTTCCTGGCCACCCTCACCAAACACGCTAGGTATGTGGAGACCTTTGGGATGCCACCTCATTTAATTCTGAGAGCAACCTGAATGGGTTCCTACTTAACTGAGGGAGAAAGGGACCTCAGAAGAGTAAAGGTCCCCTGTTCCCTGTGTGCCCACATTCCAAGTGGGAATAGTGTATCCCCGCAAAGTTGTGGTTCAGAGTCCACAGCCTCAGTCGTTTAGATTTGTTTTAAAAATCTAACTAGTTTGCAGAAACCAGTGCAGTTTCATGGAAACCTCAAACATCTTCCACATTTTTTTTTTCTTGGTGGGAGATTTGCAAGTAGCCAATCCAAGAGCGTTATTTAATTCTCCTTGCTGCTGATTGGCTGCTGCTCTGTAACCTGTCTCCAGCAGGTGCACCAGCATTCCCAGGTTGCTGTATAGCTCTGTCCTTCCAAAAGCCCTAGGGTCCATAAGGTGCCGCCAAAATGCCCTGCAACTTCTAAGCCTTTATTAATACAGTATTTTGTTAAATTGCATAACTGAAAGAGACATAGCGTATTTAGGGTTTAAACTATTAAAATAGCCAGCTTTCTGATCATAACAGAAACTCATGGTTTTTCAAAATCCACGGATGCACAGGCATGGCCCTGCTTTGGAGCGGGCGCGTGAGGGCCTTGCGTTAGGCGAGGGCGCGGGCGCTGGTAGCCACAGCGCTGCTTCTCCGCAGAGGGGCCCATGGCAAGAGCTGTGTGGAGCGGCGCACGCACACAGGGGCTTTTATCTCTCTCACCTTTGGGATCATTGCAGGCTTCCTTCTCAGGCTGTTAATAATTAATGGCACTGGCGTTTATAAGCCAGGGGTAATATGTTTTGATTTTATCGTTTCTTTTCATGAATTATGGATATCATTAAAAAGCGATTTTTAAAAAAAGTCCAAAAAGGGAACAGAAGTTGATGGGAGGTCAGAGGAGATGAGAAGGCACAAGATCTTGCTTTGCCATCATCTGTCAGGTCTAATAAATGGCTTTCAGCTTGAAGGAGTTTGAATCTGCTGGTAGCTCCTGTTCTTTCTCCTCATCCTCCTTCGTGGGAGGGAGGGCACAGCCGCCACTGGAATACAGATGGACTCCTGCTGCCGGGAACCCCGCTCTGAGAGGGCATGGGGGTCCCTACGTGAAGTGGGGCTCACTTAGATACAGCCCATGCGATGATCCTCTGAATCGCTACTGCTCTGACGAACTCAGATTCTGAACAGAATCATAAAACTGAAGTTTCCTGGCCGATATTGTCTCTGACTAGCTGTGGCTTTGAACAAGGAATCGAACCTCTGGGGCTCCTTATCTCTTGAATACTAAAATAATACCAAACTTATCAAGTAAATAAGATTGATCTGAGAATGAAATTAAATTGTGATTATTTAAAAATCTGTTCGTTCAAAGACACTGTTAAGAAAATGAAAAGGCAAGATGTGAACTGAAAAAAAAAGTTTACTGAATGTATCTAATAAAGGACTTGTATCTAGAACATAGAACATCTACTGTTCCATAATAAATCTAATGTAAACTATTACAATAGATAGTTTACAAAGAAACATGCATAAATGACCAATAAGCACATTAAAAGATGCTCAACATCATTTGTCACCACAGAAATGCAGATTCCATCTCCAGTAAGACCTGCTGCATGCTGATATGGAACCACTGGAACCCTTGAACCAGCTGTAAGGATGAAAAATGAAGAGGCATTTTAGAAAACAGTTTGACAGTGTCTAATAAGCATAAATGGACACTTACTATATGCCCCATCCCTTCAATTCCTACCTGTTTATCTAAGATACATGAAAACCTGGTCGTACTAGTCCCGAGGATCTTCATTCCCACTCACTCTAACCCAGCTGGTGAGCAGATGAACTAACCATGGTGCCCCCATTCAACTGAATGCGGCTCAGCAGTAAGAGGGCACACTGTGAATAAAAAACAGAGTGGGTGAATGCAAAACTTTTACTCTAAACCAAAGTAGTTAGACTCATAGGACTTACCGTATGATCCCACTAATACATAGCATCAGATTAGACAAATTTAACATATAGCAGCAGTAAGAAGATCAGGAGTTGCCCATGCAGAAAAGTCGGGGTAGGAAGATGATTATAAGAGAATATAGGAACACTTTTGTTTTTGTTTTTGTTTAGTAATGATCTTACTATATTTCCCATGCTACCTGCTGAACAGAATCCTGGGTTCAAGCAATCTACCTCAGTCCACCTAAAGTACCCACAGCTGCAGTGTGTACCCTCACACCCAGCTAGAACCTAGGGAAACATTTTGCAGGGATGGAAGTAGCCTGTATCTTCACTGTAGTACAGTTATACAGGTGTTTACATTTGTCACAGTATATTATAATGTACATAAAATGCATTTTCTTTCTGGGTTTCATCCTGTATAATTTTTATCACTGTGCCTTCAGGTTTACTTATCTGTCTTTCTGTGGTGTCTTCTAATTCTGATCAGTGTAAGTTTTCATTGTAGGCATGATTCCATTGTTTTTCCAACTTTTTGGATAGTTAGATTTGGGTCTTCTTTTATTTTCTGTCTCTGTTCATGCTTTTCTCTCCCTTCTTGAGTTATGGGGTGTGTAGCAGTCTCCTCTGACCCCAGTGAATATGTTCCGACATCTCCAGTGGCTGCTTGAAACCAGATAGTGCTGGATACTATTTCCTCTTATATATGCTATTTCTTCTCTGTACATACATACCTATGATATAGTTTAATTTATAAATTCAGCATACTAAGAGGCTGAAAGTAATAAATACCAATAAAACAAAGCAGTTATAATAGTTAGTGTAACAGAAAATATGTGCATGTGCTTCCTATAAAAGTTATGTTATTGTACTGTATTTACCCTTCTTCATTTGAATGGTGGTTGACTTGGAGTAACTGGAAGTTCAAAAAAAAAAATGCAGCTATAGGTAAGGGGAGAGGACTACATTTAGGATAGTTGTTTCAATATCTTTGTATATTAATTTTATAATCTGAGTCATTTCTATTTTTTTTTTCTTGTCGGTGCCAGGGACAGAACTCACAACCTCGTGCTGGCCAGGCAGGCCCTAAAGCCACTGAGTCAAACTCCCGGCCCTATTTTTTTGAGGCAGGGTCACACTATGTAGTTCACACCAGTCTTGCTCATGTTGTAGCCCAAGCTGGCCTCGAACTCACAACGCTCCTCCTACCTCAGCCTCCCAAGTGCTGGGATTAAAGGTGTGCGCCACCACTCCCGGCATTTCTTTATTTTTATAGAGTTTTCTCGCTATTGGTTGTAGTTTTCTTCTTTTGCATGCCTGGTAATTTTTAATTGTGTGACAGATGTTATAATTTCTACATTGTTGGGTGATAGTGTTTTTGTTAAATATACTTGAATTTCATACTTAGAAGTTCGAACCTTGCCTTTGAACTTTGTTAGGACCAACTAAAGCCTTTATTCCAGGGCTAATTCGGTTCCACTTCTGTGGCAATGCCCCATAGATCAGGAAGTGTCTCCTCTCTGCTGTTGAAATAGAGACTATTTCCAGGGTGGAAACATCTGTGAGAAATTTCCTATCTGCTCCTTTCTGGTCAGTCTTCCTCTAGTCTGGGGTAGTTTCCTCACTTATACAGACTGATCAGTACTTCAGCCCAAGCTCCAATAGGAACTCCGCACTTCGCACAGCTCTGCAGTTCCATCTGAGCCTCTTTTTCTTCTGTGTATTCGGCCCTGTAAACTGGCTTCCCTGACTTCCCTCCCTGCCTGCTCTGTGTGGGTTCCCCTCCCTGTGCTGGAGCCCAAATTCCTTCCCTAGGCAGTAAGCTGGGGCAGTCATAAGATTCACCTTGCTTTTTTATTTTTTTGTCCTTCTCTGAGCAATTACTGTCCCTTGGTGCTATTGTCTGGTGTCTGAAAAATATTATTTAATATATTTCATCCAGAGTTTTACTTGTTTAAGTTAGGAGTGGAAATTTAGTCCTTGTTTCTCTGTCAGGATTGGAATCAGGAGTTCCAAACGTGTGCATTGTATTGCGCAGGAGCTGTACGTGAATAACTGTCATGACCATGATGCATTCTCATCCATGGTCCATGCGGCTGCACCGTAATCTGGAAACTAATGCCAGCATTGAGAAAGTCTTGCTTCTTGAGTAAGGGCTGAAAAATAACAGAGAAGACTGACTGGAAGTGACATAGAACTATGTAATTTTATGTCCTCGGCTCTATCAAGCAGATGATTACTGAAATCCTTCTACTTGCGCCATTTCAGAGTTTGCTGGCTGTGTGCCACTTTGCCTGGCTATGCTCAAGCAGCTGGAGGGGTGGAGAAGCAAGTGCGCCCAGGGCAGGCTTCAGTCAGTAACTCCAGGGGACCGTGCGTAACACTCAGGCTGCCTCACCCTTTGCAGGTAGCTCCGCAGTGTCCTCTGCATTATTTCCAGACTCTCCAGGGTAACTGGATGTCATACCTACTTCACTCACTGACTTTTGTACCATAATTCACATAATCTCTCTTCTTCATCCCACCCAACAGTCAATATTTCCCAGGGTCAACCCCCAAAATAAGCCACTCATAGTTGAACCTTTTCCTCAGAGTCCGCTTCTGGGGACACTGTAATTATGACAGTCACCAGCAGTACCTTAAACAGAATCCAGATGCCCAGTGGTCAGTCATTCCCCACTGCAGAAGAACCATGCCCCACATGTCTAGCATGTTCTCGGTTCCCTGCTTATCCTTGCCTGTGTGTCACCCGTGAATGGTGTAGCACACGCTGTCTAGTGGTGGAAGTGTCAAACAATAATCCATTCACAGGGAGCCATTTTGGTGGTAAACACAGTTTTGAATATGCCTGTCATTTTTGGCTTGGTGATTATATTTCTAGCAATATACTTAAAGAAAATAAATGGTGGTCTGTGTGAGACTTGGCTCTGAGACTTTCTATTGCAGTTCAGAATACCAACAATAGAACATGTGAAAATGATAACTTACTATTATGGAATATGGATTGAACATCCTTAATTTGGAAATCTGATATACTAATTACTCCAAAATCCAAAACTTTTTCAGTCTTGGTCTGATGTCACACTTGGAAAATTTCATACCTGATCTCAGAGGACAGGTCTCAGTCAAAGCACAGGCGCATGAAAATATTGCATAAAACACCTGTGGCTATGTGTGTGAAGTGTATGTGAA
>RJWM01045938.1:0-12565 GCA_004363535.1 Dasyprocta punctata
TAATCCCAGCATTCAGGAGGAGATTGAGGCAGGAGGACCACTTCGAGTTTGAGGCCAGCTTGGGCTCCATAGTGAGTTCAAGGCCAGCCTGAACTACATAGCAGGACCCTGTCTCAAAAAGCAAAACAACAAGAGATCTGCATTTTTTTGTGTGCATAAAGAGAAGTAGTTATACAAGGTGTATACTTGAAAGACAAATAGGAAATTTTGCTAGAAATTATAGACAAAAGACTCAGTCAGCTATGAAAGCAAAAGGAAATTTGCCTCCTTACCACGTCTTTATGAATCAGTCTAGGTCCTGAGATTCTCTTACTTGAGGATGTGCTCAGGTGACCACTGCAGGAAATTATACTGGCAGTGTGTGCTCATCACCACCCTGTTTTAGTGTTTCCAAGTGTCATATGCAACGTGTTCATTTTATCTTTACCTGCTGTGACAGGCATCTTGGGAAAGTATAGTTAAATTATTATTATTATTATTATTATTATTATTATTATTTTGGTGTTGGGAATTGAACTCAGGGTCTTGTGCTTGCCAGGCAGGCACTGTACCACTGAGCTATATCCCCGGGCCTATAGTTAAATTTATAGATTGAATAAATGAACCAGGATAGAGCCCTAGACTAGTTTTTTGTTCTTCCAAACTTTTCTACTTTTTCAATTAATAGCAACTTTGAGATACTTTTATTTATACCCATGTTGCTAAGTATCTTAAGTAGGAGGGAAAAAATAGGAATAACAAAATTTGGGTATCAAAGGCTACAAACCTGGTGTGAAAATATTCATCACCAAGCCATAAAAGCAGTGGGTTAACTGTATTTGTAGTATGTTACTAGTGTTTATGCTGCAGATGAATGGTGAGCATATTCAGCAAAGCAGCTTCAGGTATGAGGGTATTATATGATCCAGTGATTTAGTATTGTAAGCCGATTTACATTCTGAGAAAGGAATGTCACCCTAACCTTCCCAAACCAGCGTTTCCCCCTGTGTCTCTCAGATGCCTCCCTTGGATCTCCTTGGTGCCAGTAACAAACTGAGAACTCGTGGTCTTCACCCAGTAATTCTGCTGAGTCAGAATCTTTGGATGTGAGGCCAGGAATCTTCATTTTAAATATTATTCTTGGGTAGCTCTCAGTCACACCAAAGCTTAAAAACTAGACTTTTTTTGTAGAAGTTGCAGTATTAGGAATTTACGATTTAGTCTGGCTAAAATTCTGTACGGTTTGATAATATAAAAAGTGATCAGTTTTTCTGTTTGTTTTGTGTTTTGAGATTGGCTGGCCTTAAAACTCACTATGTACTTGAGGCTGGCCTCAAACTTTCAGTGATCCTCCTGCCTCAGCCTCCTAAGTGCTGGGATTATAGCCAAGAACCATCATGCCTGGCCAGGTTTTTTTAAAACGAGGTTCAGTTCCTTCGCTCCCCTCACGTTCAGTCGTTAACTATCCCATGCTATCTGATTAAAGTGGAGTTCTGAGCTCCTCCTTATATGCCCAGTTTTTGTTTCTTTCCTTACTTCCTCCACCTCCCATTATTTTATTTAAAAAAATTGTTTTTTGGTCTGAAGATGGAACCCAGGGCCTGATTTACTAGTTAGCCCATGCTAAGTGTGAGTTCTATGCTGAGCTACAGCCTCAGGAAACAGTTTCCACTAGTTAAGGAATTAATGACTTGATTGATATAGCATTTTACTGAAATGTTTGAGTTACTTTAGGATAGTGATGGTGAACCTTATAGAACTTTGAATGTTAAACGGCCTGCTGTGGTATATGTACCATACATTTGCCACTGCTGCTTTAGGATAATAAACTACTTTTTTTTTTTTTTTTTTCTGGTACCGGGGGTTGAACTCACAACCTTGTGCCTCCCAGGCAAGTGCCATAAACAGTACTTTTTATCACCATCTTGGAGTGACTTGTTGAAATCATTTCTGGTACTCTCCATAGACTGATATAAAGGTTGTGTTGATTCCCCAAAAATGCCAGAGTATTTTCTTGTCTCTTTTGTAAACGTAGGGCATACCTGATGAAAGATTTAGCCCACGTGAAATTTTATTTTTATTTTTATTTTTATTTTTTTTGCGGCACCGGGGATTGAACTCACAACCTCGCGCTTGCCAGGGCAGGCGCTTAAGGCACTGAGCCAAACTCCCGGCCCTGGTTTTTTGAGGCAGGGTCGCACTATGTAGCTCAGGCCGGCCTTGCGCTCGCATTGTAGCCCAAGCCGGCCTCGAACTCACAACGCTCCGCCTACCTCAGCCTCCTGAGTGCTGGGATTAAAGGCCCACGTGAAATTTTAGAAAAATTTTACCTCATTATTGAGCACAGGGATATCACCTGCTCCACTCATTAAGTAGGATTAGGAATTGCTTGCTTGCTTGCTTGCGTATGTATGTATGTATGTATGTATGTATGTATGTATGTCTTTTTGAGACAGGGTCTCACTATGCAGTTCAGGCTGGCTTTGAGCTCACTTTGTAGCCCAGGCTGGTCTCCAACTTGCTATGATTCTCCTGCCTCAGCCTCCCAAGTGCTGGGAATTACAGGCGTGTGCCACCACACCTGGCTAGAAATAGCTTATTATAAAGATATCTTTTTATTTTTTGCTCCTGGAAGGAATGTGTAAAATGGGATAGAGGATATTTATAAAGAATTTTTTTTTGTGGAGTGTGAGGTGGGTTGGTAGGCATTTGGAGACAGGCACACCTGCAAGTTTCCCTTTTACATTACCTTATGAAGAATACTGTCAGACTAAGAACTGGTTTTGTATATTTCATAAAATCCATGGTAGACTTTGCCCTTGTTAAAGCAGGAATGAAAGTACTCCCCCTAGGGACAGCAGCCATTAACCACATGTGACTATTTAAATTAAAGATCCGTAAAACAAAAAAATTCAGGACTTTGGGACTAAACCACATTTTAAATACTCATCAGCCAGCTGTTGTCAATAGTTGTCACACTGGACAGTTGGAATATAGCTTCTGTCAGTCATTGTGGAAAGTTCTCTGAGACAGCACTGTGCGACACTGGTCTTTTCTCAGAAAATTATGAGGCACGTGAAAGACCAAAATAATAAAGAACTGGCTTTCTATCCTTCCTCTTGATTAAAATTTGTAGAAACTGCTGTCATTTTGAGTGTCATCATTTTGACCTTGTTTATTAATGTTTAATTCTGTTTCACAGGCTGGCAGTGATGGGGAAAGCATAGGAAACTGCCCCTTCTCCCAGAGGCTCTTCATGATTCTTTGGCTCAAAGGAGTTGTGTTTAGTGTCACCACTGTGGACTTGAAAAGGTAAGAAATGGTTGCAGTTTGAGGTCAATTGAAGTTGAGAGTATATACTTTCTTTTTAGTTTGATCCTTTTCCTATCCTTCATTCAGACTGCATACAAAGAAAATATATTTTAAACTGAGCGTGGTATCGCACGCCTTTAATCCCAGTACTTGGGAAGCTGAGGCAGGAGGATCATTGTGAGTTTGAGACCAGCCTGGGCTACAAAGTGAGTACAAGGCCAGCCTGAACTGCATAGTGAGACCCTGTCTCAAAAAACAGGGATTTAGCTCAGTGGCATAAGCACCTGCCTGGCAGGCATGAGGTTGTGAGTTTGATCCCTGGTACCAAAAAAAGGAAAAAAAGAAAATATATTTTATTAAAATTCTGCTGTTAGCCGGGTGTGGTGGCACACGCCTTTAATCCCAGCACTCGGGAGGCTGAGGTAGGTGGAGCATTGTGAGTTCAAGGCCGGCTCGGGCTACAACACGAGTGCAAGGCCAGCCTGAGCCACATAGTGCGACCCTGCCTCAAAAAACCAGGGCTGGGAGTTGGGCTTAGTGGCTTAAGCGCCTGCCCTGGTAGGTGCGAGGTTGTGAGTTCAATCCCCGGTGCCTCAAAAAAAATAAAAAATAAAAAATAAAAATAAAATAAAATTCTGCTGTTTTCTGGACAGATTTGACTTGTATGAATATTCTATATAACTTTCAATGTTAGTAAATTGCATGTGGCCTCAGTCTGTTTTGGAACTATTGTATGTTTTACCTTTAATTTCTTTCTTTTTCCCTTTTCTCTCCTTCCTTTTTTTCTTCCTCCCTTCCTCCCTTCTCTCCTTCCTTTCTTCCTTCTGTCTCTGTCTTTGTCTCTGTCTCTGTCTGTCTGTCTGTGTCTCTCTCTCTTGCTGTCTTTTGTACCAGAAATCCAACTCATGACCTTGTGCTTGCTAGGCAGGTGTTATGCTACTGAGCTAAAATCCCTGGCCCTATCTTAAATTTCTTGAGTAGCATGCAGAGCTAAGTTTTACTTGGATGCAGTGAAATGCTTGAGTTTTCGAGTGTGAACATGGAGCATTGAAGAGCACTCAGTCCTTGGTCTCAAACTGTGCTACACGTGAGACCTCTGTAACCTGGACCCTGAAAGATGAGAATGGAATTTACAGTTGTGGTATGTTTCATTTAACCTGCTTTTCAGGGAATAATAAAGGGTTTTCTATAATATAATTTTAATCATTTGATTAAATGTAATTGTAAAATAAGAACAATTATGCTTGGCCCTGTGATTGTTTTTGCTATTTGAAGAGTTCATAACTTTGCCCCCATAGAGCAGAGTAGAGAAGGCTGAAAAGAGCAGTAACAAGTAGGGAGATCCTTTTTGTTTGGAATTTCTATTTTTTCATATCAAGTAGGTCTGAGGTAAAGAATGTTCCCAAGAGATTTAAAACAAAGGTTAAGAATATACCATAGGCCAACACTAGATTTCTGTATATGCCTTTGTGACCTTGTACCATGACCTTGCTAAACCTGCTTGTCTGTTCTATTGACTTTTATGTAGATTCTTTGTAAATCATCTATAATCTACATTATTTTCTATGTAAGCAATCATGTTTTTCACAAACGGGGGCGGGGGAGAATATTCCATATGACTGGGCATGGTGGCCTCTGCCTGTAATCCT
Source organism: Dasyprocta punctata (assembly GCA_004363535.1). NCBI lineage: Eukaryota > Metazoa > Chordata > Mammalia > Rodentia > Dasyproctidae > Dasyprocta > Dasyprocta punctata. The sequence continues at coordinate 4,941 of RJWM01045938.1, forward strand.
AGCACTCGGGAGGCTGAGGCAGGAAGATTGCTGTGAGTTTGAGGCTAGCCTAGGCTACATAGTGAGTTCAAGACCAGCTGGACTACCTAGTGAGGCCCTGTCTTTAAAAAAAAAAAAAGTTTTCCCATTGGAAAATGTAGGATTTGGTAGTGGAAATGTATTCCTTTTTGATGTACATGCCATAGCATTATCACTATTATTTTTTTAAATGTATAAAGTCATGAACAGTGTCCATGGAAAAATATTGATGGGCTTTCACTTTTTTTTTTTTTTTTTTTTGCGGCACCGGGCATTGAACTCACAACCTCATGCCTGCCAGACCAGGCGCCTAAGGCACTGAGCCAAACTCCCAGCCCTGGTTTTTTTTTTTGAGGCAGGGTCGCACTAGGTAGCTCAGGCTGGCCTTGTGCTCGCGTTGCAGCCCAAGCCGGCCTCGAACTCACAACGCTCTGCCTACCTCAGCCTCCCGAGTGCTGGGATTAAAGGCGTGCGCCACCACGCCCGGCTGATGGGCTTTCACTTTGATGGGTGGCATAACTGATATACATTAGCCTTTATGGGCATCACGTCCAGTTAGTTACCTGTGAACTGTGCTCTAATTCCCAGTCCTGGGTTAACTTTCTTTGGAAGATCTCTTGGTGCCTTAAAATTATTCTTTGCTTATTTCCAATGCTATTTAAATTTTTTTTTTCAGACTTGAAATTTATTGAAATAAGCCGTGCAATCTTTCAGAAACCCCTTTAGTTATGTATGTAAATATAGAAACAAGCTTTTGAGGGTAGAGTTGAAGGGTCTTGGGAAGACATCACCTAGTTCATATTGGTCAGAGCTATTTTAAGAATGACATGAGTTATGTAGTTACCCTTCTCTTACTTTTTTTCCCCTTATATGATTCAAAAAGAAAGTTTCCCAGTATAGCTCCTAAAAATAGACCATGCCACCAGGCATACACCCTTATTATGTCCTGAAATACGTGGATTTCTCCTATTCCATTTTTGGTTTGGAACAAGTGAGTTCACTGCTATGCTCTGAAAAAACCTTTGCTCAACACAGTGCTTGATTGTGTTATATACAAATAATAGGGAATCTGGTCCAGAAAATGAAGTGAATCCATCATGCTATTTCACTCATCTGTTTATTTTCATTTATAGACTTTTAAGGTATTGTTGCTGTACATTGATTCATACTTGAAGATGTTTGAAAGTAATTATTCTGCATATAAAAAGTGACACGTGTAAAGTCATTCAGGACTCAACTCGAAAATGTCAAAGAGAATGTGTATTTCCTAGGGCTTTGTGTAAAATGAACAGTAGAGAGCTTTTAAAATTAAATCTTGTATTTTTTTGGTTTTCTGTAGAAATCTTAGATTCCCAATACATCTTAATGCTTCTTAAGGGCAACTGAATGTGTCCAAGTGATACATGATACTGAATCCCTTTCACCCCTAGAGCTGGCTGTTGTCAGCTTCCCCTTTACAAATATAATTAGGCTTTATCTTTTCAGATCTTTTCCATGAGTTTGTACATTTAGAGTCTTAAAATTTCAAAGAGTAGATATTCCTTACAGAGTGCACATTGTCTCAAAAAAAGTGTAAAATAAAGTTGTCACAGAGGAATGAACCATCCTGTAGTCAAAATTACCTTTCATAATATAGTCTTAAAACATTAAATTTGACTCTTTAGAAATCTGTGTGGGAGAGAATACCTATAGTGCTTAGTTTGTTGCTTTTCAATGGTAATTGCCCAATTCCTCAGTGAAAAGTACTGATTCCAGAACAGACCATTGTAGAACATTAGAAATACCTCCCCTGAGAGCTATTTAGAAGCCTACCTCATGCTTCTTAAAAACGGTTGTTACATTGCTTCATCCATAAGGAACAAACTCACTTCTAATTCTGGCACCCGTATCCATCGTGCGTTCTTTTTGAATCTCAGTTGATGTTAATAACGCGTTCTGGTGGTGTTCATGTGTCCTTTGTGAAGCTTTGAAATGATTTCCCATTACTTGTTCCCAGGGTAGCCTTAATGGTTTAGTAGGAGTTATTTCCAAACCTAATTTTCTATTCATGCTGAAGTTGTATTAAAGGTGTTTTAGATTAAAAAGTGCCCAGCTTCAGAAAGAATTTAGATTTTTAACAACTGTTATTTGAACAGAAGCTGTAGATAAACATGTGATGATGTTAAAATTGGAGTGCAGTTACAGGTGTTGGCACATGTCACCAAGTAGGGAAGCCACCATAGCACAGGAAGAGTATCAGGAGTCAGATCTAACTTTGGATGGAAAGAACCCTGCCATTGATTGCACCAGGGCCTTGGGCGAGCTGCCTTCTCTCTGGGGCAGTTCATATTTAAGTTCAGAAAGAGTGGGGAGAAGACTAAGATTCTCCTGTGTCATCTGTGTGCGAGGTACTGTACAAGGTACTTTTTACTATATTCAGACCTGTTACTGAATGTAATTCATTGTTTTCTAGAGGTTTTTTGACTGACAGGTTCATAGAGATGATCAAGGTCTTTGAAGACATTCACTGTCTTTATTTTGCCCAGCAGTACTGAAATCAGAGCTTTGTATCTTTACAGAACAGTTAGATCGTAAAACTTTTTAGTGTCTTGGATAAGCTTGGGAAGTAGGTAAGGGGAAGAGAAAGAAGGAAATATAAAAATGGTAATATGAGAGAAAATGGGAGCGAGACAGTAGGACATTGACATATAGCTGGTGTGGCATATTGGGATAAACATTCCTGATTTTGAGAAATGAGATAGAAATGATAATGTTAAGAAATATAGTGTTTTATTATAAAAATTTTATCTGCAATATTATCAGTGAATAAAATCCTTCATGATATATTCTCTTGAGAGAATAAATAGGAGATCAGTTTTTAAAAATCTGGGACATCCTCTTTTCCATCTTGCAAAATGGCAGACGAAAAAATTGAGAAACCAGATACTAAAGAGAAGAAACCTGAAGCCAAAAAGGCTGATGCCACTGGCACTGGTAAAAAGGGCAATGTGAAGGCTAAAATGTCCAATAAGGGGCAGCCCCACTGCAGCCGAAACCCTGTCCTGGCTAGAGGAATTGATAGATACTCCCAATCTGCTGTGTATTCCAAAAAGGCTTTCTACAGGAGAAAGTACATGGCTGCTAAATCCAAGGTTAAGCAGAAAAAGAAGGAGAAGATTCTTGCTGCTGTCACCACCAGTTGGTGGTAACAAGAATGGTGGTACCTTGTTGGTTAAGCTTCAAAAAATGCCTAGATACTGCCCTACTAAAGGTGTGCCCTGAAAACTTTTGACCCACGGCAAAACCCCCTGCAGTCAGCATGTGAGGAAACTGCGAGCCAGCATCACTCCTGAGACCATCTTGATCATCCTCACTGAGCACCACAGAGGCAAGAGAGTGGTTTTCCTGAAGCAGTTGGCCAGTGGCTTGCTATTTGTGACTGGGCCTCCTAACCATAATCGTGTTCCTCTGCATAGAACACACCAGAAATTTGTCATTGCCACCTCCACAAAAATTGATGTCAGCAACATGAAAATCCCCAAACACCTCACAGATGTTTACTTGAAGGAGCAGCTGTGGAAGCCCAGACACCAGGAGGGTGAGATCTTCAGAAACACTGAGAAACAGATATACCAGATTTTAGAGCAGTGCAAGGTCAATCAGAAAGTGGTGGACTCGCAGGTTTTACTGAAAATCAAAGCTGTTCTCAGCTCCGGGGCTACATAAGATGTTTTTACTCTGACAAATGGAGTTTACCCTCACAAATTGGTGTTCTAAATTTCTTTCCAAGAACCTAATTAAATAAATGATAACATTTAAGAAAATGAAATAAAAATCTGGGAAATGTTTCCATTCTCCAACTCTCACTTTAACACGAAACTGTCTCATTCTTTGCATTGTCAGTAATGATTTCCTTCTGCTTCAAATGCAGACATGCCAACTGCATTGTACTTGAGTCACACTCACATGTAAGTTACCATAGTAATGACATAAACTTTTAATTATTGTAGTAGTTTAAACAATTTTGCAGTAATTTAAAGTGTTACTATGAAATTGATACCAGTAGTTGTGCCATATCTTAAAAGGCAGTTACAAACTCAACAAAATCTGAAGTCCATCTAGTCTTCAGGTAGTTTGCTTTCGTTATCGTGTCTCTCTAGTTCCTCCCTTCTAAAACAGTCTTCAGTAAGTTGAGAAATCAGTTCCATTTCCAGATAGCTCTTACCTAACAGCAGCGTAAAAGGCCCGTGGAGGGAGACTAAGTGGGATAAGACAGACCAGCTTTTAGAGAAATCATCCATTTCCTGCTGTTGGCCATTCAGAGGAGTATGTCTCCATTCTTACTTTTTATAAAGCTGACTTTAACTCCATGAAGTTCCTAGAGCAGTGGTGGCAAACCTATGGCATGCGAGTTATTTGCTTTTCTTTGAAGGCGAAGGATATTAATGTATGAGTTGTTTTTTTCTAGACTAAAACTTCAGTATTGAGGTTTAATGCAGTGTCTGGTGTTATGTGATAAATGAGTGGGCTTTGGGTTGCAGTTTGGGCACTGTTCTCTAAAAGGTTCACCATCACTGCTCTAGAGCAATGCTGTAAATCAAGGTAAATGTGTTTCATGAATATAGTCTGAATCACATGTGTGTTTCTGACATATGTCTGCACTTGTGCATATGAAGGAAGAACTTTACTGTCATGAGTTTTGTTTCATTTTTAAGATGATTTCAAAGATTCAGCCACTAGAACTGAATTAGAAAAATTATTTGTGAATAGTTTTCTAAATCTGTTAACATAAACTCTACTTAAAAAATTGTGATGTTAAAATATGTTAAGAATTGTAGAGGGACCAAGGGTTTAGCTCAGTGGCACAAGTGCCTGCTTGGCAAGCATGAGGTCGTGAGTTTGATCCCCAGTACCAACAAAAAGCAAAAGAATCATAGAAACTATATTTGAAGTCTTTTCATGGGTGCTATTTCATTTTTAAAATATTTTCCCACAAATTGATACTGCAGTAGACCCAGATTAGCAGCACAGTATACTACATTTAATCAAATCAGTAAGATCCTTTGCTTGAACAGGGAAACATAGATGCTTAGTAATTATGAGTCTTGGTGTATGTTTTTGATGTGTTTGTGATTAATTTATTCAGTTAGTGACTTTAATGTTCATTAAACCAGAAGATAGCAAATCTAGTAAGGTATAATTAATATGAGTAAAACGTTCTGATACTAAAGGATTCTGTGGCACCAACTTCTGTGTTTTTGTGTATTTGGTTATTTATATAGTGTCTAGTATTCTCTTGATATGTGTGAATTAATTCTATGTCTTGCAAAGCAGCACCTTAAAAAAAAGGAACTCAAAAGATAAGTTCTACATACTTGGCACTTTTTTCTCCATTTGCTGAGTTAACTGGTTACAGATAATCATCTTCATGAGCCAGCTCAAATGTCATGCAACTATGCTGTGCTCATTTTATAAGCAGCAGCTGGAACTGAGCCACCAGACCAGTCTCTAGTTTTTGCAAGTATATTGAACTGAATTTTAATTGAAAGTGAGCCACTTAAGTTGTTTAAAATATTTGTTTCTTTAAAGTTCCTCCCTTTCTTCTACTTGCTTCTTGTTTTTGTTTCTCTTTATTTCCTTTCTTTATCTAGAAACAAAATGGGAGAGAATAGAATAATTATTTCATCCACAATACTACTAGAATAAAGAAGGCTAAATATTAGGGGGGAAATCCCCCAAAACTGACGTTAACGAGGCCCTTATTTCAAGGCATGAGGTCTGTGCCCTTTCCTTTTTCTAGACATTAATTAAGGAAGACATTTGAATGAGTCGAATATTTGTTAAAGGCTTTTTATGAAGTAAACTAAAGATATTCCCAGAATTTTAGCCATTGTCTATCAGTGAGTGCAGTTTCATTTATCTCAGTAAAACTCAGTTGTCTCTTACTGCAATTCCTGCCATCTTAAGTTTCTGCAAATTGTCTGTGGAATGAGCCTTTGTGGATCACACAGATTACCTGAGGCCCTGAAGTGCCATGGAGGCCTCAAAGTCACAGAAGGTTAGATTCTGTTTGGTTGATGATACAGCTTATAAGACAGTCAGTCACCTCACTGCTTAGAACTTGTGCATTTATTTGCAGTCTCCTAACCCATTTAGAACTACTAATGTTTCTTAAATTTGCTCTCACTTGGAACAAGGACTTGAGATGGTTGTCTCTCTCTCACAGTTTCACCACCTTTTTGTTGTTAATTGTTCGTTTGACACAGGATCTCACTAAGTATACAGGCTAGCCTTGAACTCATGGTGATTCTGCCTCAGTCTCCCAAAGCATTGCTTTGCTGATGTGATATTGAAAGCAGTAATGATTTCCATTTGCATACTTTGGCTTTGTTCACATCCACCTGCATTATTCGATTTGATTTTTATAGTCAAAACAGGTCTTATATTCGCAGTACAGATGAGAAAATCCAGATCTCTAATAAATATTTTTCTTTGGAAAGTTTAAAAGCTGTAATAAATAATTACGATAGCTGTTATTTATTTTGGTCCCCTCTATGGGTTATTTACTTATTTTTTTGTTTATTTACTGGTACTAGGGATTAACCTCAGGCCCTTTACAGGGGGCTACATTCCCACCCTCTTAAAGATTGTTTTTTTTGTGACAGGGTCTCACAAAGTTGCCCTGGCTGGGCTTGAATTTACCATCATCCTGTCTCAGCCTCCTATAGTGTTGGGATTATATATAGGTATGTGCCCCCATACCTGGCTCCATGAGGTTGTTTTTTTGTTTGTTTTGGTTTGGTTTTGAGACAGAATCACACTATGTAGTTTAGGTTGGCCTTAAACTCATCGTATTGCTCAGGCTGGCCATGAACTCTTGACGCTCTTCTTTGTCTCAACCTCCCGATGCTAGGATTACAGGTGTGCACCACCACGCCTGGATTCTGTGAGTTTATTTTAAAATATGGAGTCTGGTCTTCCCCTTTATCCATTTCTACCCTATTCTTAAAAAGATTATTTGTAAAAGGAGAGACTTACTTTCACCTTCTACTTAGTTGACTTTGTTACAAAAGCATTAATAGTTTTATGATTTTGGAATGAGAAAATTGTTTTCCAAATGTTCACATTTTGTACATGATAGTATTTTTTTAACCTGTATTTCTCCTTGTATTGAGGAGTGTACCGAGGACCTCACACGTGAGTGAGTGTTCTACCACTGAGCTGCAGCCTCAGCCCTTAAACAACTTTCCTATTCATTACTGGCATTATCTCAGGAAAGATGTGTGTGCATCTTCCTCTTGTGAGTTTTTTGTTTTGTTTTTGTTTTTTGTTAGTGATGTGGATGTAGCCCAGGGCTTTGTATACATTAGAGAACTGTTCTATCACCGAGCTACATTCTCAACTTCTCGTATTTTATACAAGTTTTATTTGCTTTCTTGTTTTGATAATGCTTTTTTTTGTTTAACTTTTTAAACTCGAAAACCTTAAGGCTTGAAAATAAGTATATAAATCTTGAATTGTTAGGGTTTCTAGATTCTTTATTATACACAAGGTCTTCCTGAGTCAAGGAAGAAATAAATTATAAGTGGGAACAAATGGGAGTCTGTGAGTGAGACCCTGAGTAGGTA
>RJWM01045939.1:0-12495 GCA_004363535.1 Dasyprocta punctata
CATCCAAGCAGTCTCCGCGGGTCTGCGCCCAGCTAGGGACTGCTGGGGGAAGCCGGCAACAGTTTTAGCCCCAGGCATGTCTGGCCCAACCCAGGAACAGCTTCCGGCAAATCGCTCTCCCACGGGAGGACCAAGCCCTCCACACTCACCGCCAGCCAGCACAGTCCTCCGCGCCCGCCGCTCTCCTCCACCGAGGAATGACTCCGCAGAGGTCCCGGGGTCGCCAGCCGCCGCCAACACTGCGACCGTGCCCCACCGGGCTCCAACAGCTCCCCTCACGCAGTGGGTCCGGCTCCGGGCGAAGGCTCCGCCAGCTACCATCTTCTTAATTCAATTTTTTCTTTTCGCTCTCTCTGTGGGGTTCGATTCAAACCTCAGGCTCTTCCTGGGTCCAAGGAACCCATCTCCCTCCTTTTTGTCTTCCTCAAGATGGTGTGTTCCCACGTCTAGACGGTGTCTCTCAGAGAGGCTGTTTGCCCTGCATCCTACTCCCTTTCACCTCCGTCTCCTCCCCTCCTCTTCTCTCTGTCTCTGCCTCTGTCTCTGTCTCTGTCTCTGTCTCTCTCTCTTTCTCTCTCTGTGTCTCTCTCTCTCTCTCTGTCTCTATCTCCAGGGTCTTACCATTAGCCCAGGCTGGCCTTGAACTTGCAGCAACCCTCCTGCCTCAGTTTCCCAAGTGCTGGGGTTACAGGCGTGTGTCACCACACTGCTTCTGCACCTCCTCTGTACACAGCATGCTTGAAACACTGGAAAGTCAGAGTGGCAGCCCAGGAGGCAGTGACCCCAGGAGGGAAGGAGCTGCAGGAGGGAGAACGGGCGCTCCTGCGATCCCCGGCGTCTGGGACCCCTAACCGAGAGTGCGGGCCTGACTAAGACACCTGCGACCAGAAGCCTGGAAGAGTCCACCAGCACAGAAAGCCCCTAAAACCAGGACGGAAATAAAATGAACTGCCATTTCAAGGACGCAGTGGCAGAAACTCGGGTCTAGTATTTTTCTTATATTCTAATTTATCTGCCAAGACATTTCGTTTCTGAGCGCGTGCAGCGTAGTGATTTCACTCTTGATGAATGCGCAGTCTGGTCCCTCGCTGCACGGCCGGGAGCCGCTTTTGCTCTCCGCAGTTCAGGAATCGCAGGGACCCAGCGTCCTCACTGGACTCCCCCGGGGCCTCCTAGTGGGTGCGGCACCAGGTCGCCGGGCCCAGCCTCCCCGTCCCAGCCCACAGTGAGGCTCCGAGCTCACCCGCGCTGGGCGGCCCCACGCAGCGCAGGGCCTGGGCGTGTTCGCTTGAGCTTTGCACAGCCTCGGATTCATTCGCCATCAGTCTGTAACGCCTGCTGCTCTAAAAGAGAGGGTTTCACAGAAAGACCTTGACGGAGGCTTCTCCTTCAAAACATCGCAGGATTTCACAAATCGAGTGCCAAACTGCGGCAAGGACCTCAGCCGCAGCCGAGAGCCGGTGTCACTCTGCACTGGGCCCCGCCCCTGCACAAAGGCTTCCGGCCCGGCTCCTGGACCTCAGCACTGCTCAGGTCTGGGCCGGGTGACTGCTCCACACCGCCGCTCTGTGCGTGGCAGGGGACAGCGCCACCCTGCCTCGTCTGTATTTGCCATCAGCGTCCAGTTGTGACCATCAGAACTGCCTCAGACACTGGTAGGAGTGCCTGGGAAAATGAAATCATCGAGAAATACATTCTACCACATCAAAATCCTGCCCTTTCTTTAAAAAGACTGCATTCTTTCTCAGCCTTGAGACTTTGGAAATGTCTTACATCTACGGGAAAGACTCCTAGTCATACTTCAAAACCCAGCTCCAGAACTTCCTCCTCAGGAACACATGCAAGTCTCCGGAAGTAAGGTGTTGTTTTTCTGATACCTATGACTCAGAGTAGCCTAACAGTTTAAAGGGAGCTTGTGGGACAGGACCACATGTCCACTCAAATTATTTTAAATCATTTTAATCATGGGAGTACCTGATCCCCGAGATACCCCAACGCTCAGAAATTCCATCTTTTGTTTCTCCTGGCTTCTTGGAACCTCTGAGGTGGGCAGGGTCCGAGCCTCACAGGAACAGAGAGACGACACTAGAAGCGACGTTCACAGTGATGCTCTCCACCCAGCTGGTTAAGGCTGGGACCCACCCTGTGCGGTTCTCTGGGACGCCTGGGCCCCCAGCACAAGCCTGGCTGCCGGGCAAGGCCTGCAGTCCCCTCCCAGCCCGGTTCCCGGGCCAGGTCGGAGCGGGCGCTGCCTGCAGGAGGTGCAGGAGGGAGCGTCGCACACCAAGTCCAGTCACACTCCGCTCCCGCTCCCGTCTGGTGCACCCACAGGCCCAGCGCCGCTGTGTGCACGGCGCAGCCACCACCCAGACACACCAGGCTGCACTTCTGGGGCCGGAGAGGGACAGAGAGGCCGGGGCCGCGGCGCCGGGTGGACACGAGCAGAGCCGTTCCCAGCAGACGCGGGTTGGGGGCGCTGCGCCTGCTCTGTCCTGCATCCAGCAGTGGGCAGGCGGGTGACAGGACCAGGATGGAGAGGGGCTGCAGCTGGGCCCTGCTGGGCTGGTGGAACAGCAGCGGGGCGGCGTGGGGGACAGGGCTGTGCCAGGAGCGTGAAGAGAAGTGGTCAAGTGACACGGGCCGTGGCGGGACCTTGGAGCACAGGCCTGGCCTTCCCGGGGCCCCGCGCCTGCAGCGCCAGCCTCCCGTCCTCCAGCAGGGCCAGCCTGTGTGGCCTCCTCCTAACCCAGAGTCGCCCAGGCTCTCTCTGGGGTCGGCTGCAGCCGGGCCACGGCGCCACACACCTGGGACGGCAGTGCACAGCATGGCGCCCATGCCGCTGCTGCGGCCACAAGGTCGGGCGCGGCCTGCCCTGCAGGACAGAGGGACAGCACGTGACGCATGCCTGGACCGTAGCCCAGCCCGGCTCACCCTGCTGCCCCAGCCTCCACCTCCCCGCACATCTCCGGACCCTGCCAGGTGCACTGGGCACCCAGAGGCGAGGCCGCTCCACAGCACTCTCAGCGACCCAGCGTGCGGACAAGGGCGAGCAGGCGTGCGGTGAGAGCTTATATTCAAAACCTGATGACATCAGCCGGGGCGATGGTGCACGCCTGTCAGCCCAGCACTTGAGAGGCTGAGGCAGGAGGATCACTGCAAGTTTGAGACCAGACTGGGCTACAAAGTGAGCTCAAAGCCAGGCTGAACTGCATAGCGAGACCCTGTCTCAAAAAGATTAAAGAAAAACTGATTACATGAAAGACACATTGCCATGGGTCCCCTGCCTTCCCACACAGTGATGCCACCACGCTGGCCACTCTGCAGTGCTCTGGAGTCCTCTTTCTGAGCGTCTAAAGCAGTGTGATCCAGCACATGGTGAACACTGCCGCTGCGCACCAGGCAGCCCGAGGAGAGCAGTCCCCAAAATCCTGACGCGGGTCCCGCGCACGTCACTCGCCAGATCCTGCGACTTCCGCTGTCCTCCCAAGTGAGAATGACCCTGAGAGATGACCACCGTGAATCACTTCAAGACATCGAAGCAGCCAGGCCAGCGCAAGTAAAGGCCCTCAGGAGAGAGGACCCCAGAGCTGCTGCAGGGGTGGCGAGGATGGCGGGATGAGCGTGCGCAAAGCGGGCGGAGGAGGACTTTGAGAGGGATTCAGGGCCCCGCGTCTTGGACTGTAACAAACTCTTTAAACTGGAACTCTCACTGCATATTCTCATCTCATCTCGGAGCTTTTAAACAACTTAGCTCCAAAAACGCCACTCATTCTTTACCACAAAGGGACAAGGCCAGCCAGCAAGGGGGACCCCCAGCCACGCCCCTGAGGACCTTCCTGGGCCACCTCGCCCCAGTCTGCCCTGCCGGAAATGAAGGTGTCACAGCTCAGGGGGACGCGACGCCCAAAGCCCCGTCCCCTACCTGTCTGTGTTCCCGCTCGCCGCGGCAGTGCCCCTGGCCCCCTGACCCCAAACCCTCCATCCCTCAGGACTCAGGTCGCCTCCACCTCCCTGGGAGCCTTTCTCTCACTGCCCCAGCTCCGAGCCCGGGTTTTTTAAATTCCACCGCAGTTACCACCCAGAGTGCACTGTGGTCTGGCCCTGGGTTACCGCGTGGCTGCCAGGCCACGCCCTCTGTGAGGGGCAGCACAGCGTCCCCAGCACTGCAGCCTGCAAACTCAGCCCGAACCAGCTCCGCCCAAGCCATGATCCTCTACCAGCTCCCGACACCGTTAACTACCGAAGAAAACTCTGCTGTCCATTAACAAAGCGTGAAAACAGCTTAACTCGGAATCTCCTTCCCAGCCCAGCCGGTTTGTTTAGGCAGTACACACAAATTAATGAAGAAGGATTAAACTCTAAAGAGTGGGAAAAGTTGTTTTTTTTAATCACAGAAAGGCAGCCTCAACTGAAAACGTCATCACCTTCAGTTTATGAATCCAAACAAATGATCCTGCTCCTCTGCAGTGACAGCATCCAAAGACGGGAGGCAGGCGACAGCAGAGAAGGCGAGTACGAGCATACGAGAGGCGTGAGCCCAGCAGTCACAGCAGAGACCTGAAGCGCGGTCACCTCCACCGTCCTGCACTATCAGGGCTGAGAGTGGACTGGCTCAGCCACGGTGCCACGGGACAACAGGGAGAATTAAAGTCTGGAAAGAGCAGAGGGGTAAACGTCGCAAATGTTAAAATTCAAGGGGAAATTCGCCGCAGCAGTTTGGACACTCCTAACCACAGGACGATGAGACGGTGCCACGCTCCGGGCGGCCACCTCATTAGAGCCACACGGTCTCTCTCTCAGAGCGGGTCCCAGAAAGGCCGGGAGCTCGCGGTGCCTGGACCAGGAAAGCCCTGGCGCGGTATCTAATTGCTGAACAAAGCACGAGAGTCGTATAAATTAGGCAGCCGTTGAAATGAGACCTCGGCGCACAGTGTGTGATGGGAGCAAGTGAGTACACTCACGGGAACATACCGCAGCGCTGGAGGAGCACAAGGTCATACCGCGCACAGACAGATACACAGCAGTGCTCCCTTCCTTCCTCCCCTCTTTCTTTCTTTCTTTGGACTCTGTATCCTTATGTAAATAAATATGGCTGAAAGAACAGAGCAATAGTAAGGTAGAAAATCCAATCATAAATTAGGCAAAGACTTCACCAGACGCAGTAGCCTGGCTGGGCCTCCCGCACACAATGCGTGATGTCAGACGCCACCAAGACGCAGGACGGGTCACACGACAGCACTTTCGTGGCATTCAAAAGCTCAGGCAGTCAGAATCACCCGGATCGGGCAACGGCAGGCCCTGGGGCACAGGGACACTGTCTCTTGGTCATCCACGTGACACGCTGTCCAATTCACCCATACCGATCTCTTTACAGATGTTCCGTTTCAATAGAGGTAATCAGTTAAGACAATGGATGTGGGCTCTTACCGGGTATAGAATTTACAACAGGTGATCGATTCTCTTATTTTCGCTCATTTTAATTTTCTGTTTTCCGGAGTAACCAAGTATCACACTTCTAATGCCGCCATCAGGTTACAAAGCTCCTGTTTGTACCAGAGGATTCGGGGCCACCGTTCACACCCCACAGTTGGAAGATTGGAACACACGGGGTGCAGGGCTCCATGTGGGGATTGGCCAGGACGCTGTTGTAATCCAAGGCCCGCCCCGAGGAACCCTCTGTCACTCGAGAGGGGACACATCAACATGCTCAAGGAACAGGCGATGGGCCCCAGGCTCGTCCCTGCCGCACCCCTGCAAACCCGCCTTCTTTTCTTATTGGCGACAATTTAAAAACAAATCGTATTTATCACTGTCCCTCTAAAGAGAAATGTGCCCTCCAAAAGTCACCTTCCTCACAGATCACTTGTTTATAATGGCGCGATCCTTCTCTTTTATGGACACGGAAACTATTTTTCCTTGATGCTGGCATCACATAAGCTGAAATAAATATTACTGCACTAGCTGTACAAACACAATTCACACAGAGAAAAATGTATTCTGTGTCTAAAATACTGATCTCTCCCAGTACTTTCATAAGCGCTTTACACGTAATATAAAATACAGGATAATTCTGAAACAAACGTCCTGCACTCTGTTGCGGGATTAAAAAGAGATTTAAGGGAAAAGAAAAACTAAGATTGCCGCACATGAACATTAGGAAGATGGTGATAAGGTACGAGTGGGCCTCACGCGCACGCTGTTCAGCTCTGCAGCGCCCGGCCCGAGGCGTGCGTTTAGGATTCCCCCGCGGCAGGTCACGCTGGGACCCCGGGACCCTGGGCATGGAGAGGCGTTTCTCGGCTCTCCGGAGAGGAGCTCGGAGCTCACAGCCCGCTGTGGCGTCCCCGAGCCGCGAGCAGCAGCCCTGCTTACAGGTGGACAGGCCCACATTTCCCGCATCTGGACCTCCACCCGTGCCCCGGACGCCGCGGACATCGCCACCGGGTCCTGCCCTGCCATGCCTCACGCTCTCAGCAGGCTCCTCACGTTTTGTGGTGAAATTCCTTGTAACTGCCTGTGAGTACCTGCCTGCTTTCGTGTATATCAATTTACAGCTCTACTCTAAATGCAGTCTAGAAACTGCTACTACGAACAAAATAGTTTAGGGAAAATAAAATAAAAAGAGTTATAAAAGAAATTACCTAAAATTCAACGTAAAAATTCTCCTGGTCTCCCTGGGGCCCAGGGCGCTGTTGGGCTTCAGCTTAGCTCCAACGAAGGACACCTCCACTAGAAGGTCATTTCTCAAGGTCACTTCCGAGTGCGCGCCCACTGGGAGACCAACGCCACACCGCGCTCACAACCGAGAACACTGAAAAGAGGGAAATTCATCGTCCTGACAGCAGGAAGGCCCCCGGTCATGGAACCAAACCCACTATGTTTCTATGGCCAATAACACACTGTATTGATCGGTAATTACCGAACAAGCTAAGTAAATTAAACGACTCCTCTGCTCATTTTTCAAAATCTTATTTGAATTGTCTCAGTTATAATATTCTACCAAATACCAGGGAAAATCAATGACATTAGAGATCTTGCTGCTAAACCTAAGCAGTCACGTTATCCTCGCTGCTAATGAGCGGAACTGAAATCACCACTCTGTCTCCATCGTGTCTCCTCCACCCGCCACAGGTGAGGGGAGAGGGGCGGAGGGCAGGGAGAGGCAGGGAGGGAGGAGAGAGAAAAGGAAGCGAGGGGGACGGAGGGGAGGAAGGAGGGGAAGGGAAGGGAGGAAGGCAGGGAGGAAAGGACGGATGGGAGGAAGGAGGGGAGGAGGGGAAGGGAAGGGAGGAAGGGAGGGAGGGAAGGATGGAGGGAGGGAGGGAGGGAGGAGGCTGCGTCAACTCCGCAGTGCACAACACCTGCCATGTAGTTTCACACGAAGCCTCAGGTGCCGCAAAAGGAAGAAAATCCCAAAACTCCACAGCGAGACACAGAAGCAAGCACACGGCAGAGCGAATGTAAATGGTCCCCTTCTCCCGGGGGAGCTGGGTCTCGCTCGGTGGTGCCCCGCCTGTCTGCCCGATGTCCACAGCACCCCGGCCCCCGCTTTCCCACAGCGCTGCCCGTCCCGAGGCCTGGGGTCCCACCCCGGCGGGCTCCAGGGGCAGGGGGACCCGTCTGGGGCCGAGGCCCTCGCTGTCCTCCCCAGGTCCTGCGCTCCCCTCCCTCGCCCTGCAGGCGGAGGGCCGCTGCCTCTGCTGGCCAAGGTGGGGAGGAGGCGGGGCGGCCTGGAAGGCGCAGAGGATTCAGGCCCCAGCAGCCAGGACCCAGCTTCAGAGGGCCAGGCCGCAGCGGGGCGGGGGTCCCGGGCACACGAAGAGGGGCGGAGGACGTCAGGAGATGGCACTCGTGCGCCGCCCCCAGGCCCCACGCAGGACAGCAGGGCAGAAGTCCGATCCGCTATGGCATCGAGAGGAGGAGCCTGGGAGTGACTAGGGCGGGCGAGGTCACATGGTGGGGACCCTGGGACTGCGGCTAGATGCCCGCCACCTCCGGGGCCCGCCTGCAGGACGCTGTCGTCAGAGGAGCCCCCGAGCTCGGCTCCAGCACCACGAGCGGAAACGCACCTCCTTTCTGCATGGCGCGGGTGGTCCCACGCTGCCGGCAGCAGAGCGCAAACAGGCGCACGGAGGAAAACGGCAGAGTCGGCCGCCACCCCAGACGCCGCGTGCGTGTCCCCAGCAGCCGGGGGACGGGGCGAGGCCTGGGGCTGACGCCAGGCCCGGGACGGAGTTCTGCAGGACTGACGGGCGGGGCGGCTGCAGCCCCCGTGGCCTCTGTGGCCCTATGGCCGTGGGCAGCCTCGGGCCCACGCCATCGCGCTCTGTGACCCCCTCGGCCTCGGCGTGTGGCTGCCCGCACTATGACCGTGGGTACGGACGGCCACTGTCTCTGGACTGCTGCACCCCACACGTCTGTCCCTGGGAACTGGGGCCTGGCTCAGTAACTGTTAGAGAAGTCGTCATTGCAGGAGCTGGAGATCAGGAAATAGGGTTTTATGACTTGACTATGACTCACAAAGCCAATCAAAGTCTCAGGGTTTATTTACCAAGCCAGGACAAGCGCCAGCGCCGTTCTTGGGTGTCTGAGATGATGCTTTTGTGAAGTTCCATCTCCAAGACAGACTTCTCACACCAAGCCGACTCCAAGGCCCCCCAGGGTCCCCAGGGCCCCCAAACACAGCCGCTGCGCCCGGCGCCTCAGGTCAGCTGTGGGGCGATTCCTGAGGCGGAGGCCTGAGCTGTCCACGGCCGGCTCTGGACCGGGGTCTGCAGGGCGCCGAGGCGCAGCCCAAGGCCACCTCCTGCCTGTGACCACCGTGCCGTGCACCCTGTAGGGCCTGGGTTCCCTGCACGTGTCTGGCGCAGCCCCGTCTCCCAGCTCCGCGCTTCTGTACCCTGTGCCGAGAGCTGACCTTGAAGCCTGAACCCAGGAACGTCACCGCCTCACTGCCTTCCGTCGCCCGGAATCGGAACCCACTGGACGCAAGGCCAGGACTCTACCTCCCGTGCCCGGGCAGGGCCTGCCGCACGAGGACCCCAGGGAGACTCAGGAGCCCTCCCGGCTCCAGGGCAAAAATGTCCCCTTCCGAACGCTGCCTGACGCCAGCCACCGCTGAGCTCACCTCCCCCGGCCTCTGCCCCACTGGCGAAGTCCTCCCTGGTGCTCAGGGCTGTGGGACACAGACTGGGGCCCCCACAAAACTTGTCCTGAGACGGCGAATATGGAGCGCACAGGGCAGAGGGGGCTCCACTGCTGCGAGGCGGGAGGTGCCCTGGGTGTCAGGGTGGACGCCACGGGTCCAGGTCCTGCAAAGGCAGAGGCGGGAGGAGGCAGGGGAGGACTGCAGAGGCGGGAGGACACGCTCGGAACTGGGGAGGGGCCCGGGGCCCAAGATCATAGCAGTGGAGGCGCTGGGCAAGGGACAGGGACGGGGACGGGGTGATTCCTCCCCAGAACGCTGAAGGAGGCGCTGTCCTCAGGGGGACTTGGGCACAGGAAACCCCGCGCAGACTCCTTGCCGTCAGGACGGTGGGGAGACCAAAGCGCATCGCCCTAGCCCCGGGACTGAGGACACTGAGATGCGCTAACGGCCACAGGGCAGAGACCGAGCGCCTGGAGGGGTCCACGCACTGCAGCCTGGCTGTCTCGGGGTGGCCCCGCGGGCTGTGCGGGAAAGAGACGCAAATTCTGCCTTTGTAAAGTGGGGCGACGGTGTTTGCCATCCTACGGGTTGCTGTAACCATTATCACCTTAAACCCACGGCCAGGGCTGAGGTCCGGGCCAGTGTCACTCGTCACCGGCCTCCTATCCCAAGTCACAGAGTGGGACGGGCCCGGGGGAATTTCCTCAGCTCGCGTGGAAGCAGGGAGCCTCTGTTCCCAGCCCTAGCAGGCATGGAAGGCCGGGCCAGACCCAGCACAGGCCACGGCTGTAAGGGAGCCCGTGACAAGCACCAGTCCCCAGGGAACCCCGCAGCGTGGCAGGGACACGACGTTCAGGCCTTCCAGCTCCTGGCCTCTGAGGACACGGACAGCGCCAGTGGCCAGGGCCCACTCTTCTGTGCCGGCCGGGGCTACAGGACCCGGAGTGGGAGTGTCGCCTTCACCCTGGGCACCCAATTTGCGGGCCTCTTCCTGGCCAGGACCAGCGGGACACAGAGGAGTAAGAGGTCACCAGCAGGAGCCTGGCAAAGTGTCCTTGGGGAAATGTCACGATGGTGTAAGGCAGGGGGCACCCGAGGCTGAGGAAGAGCTCAGGGAGTCAACAACACTGGCGGCGGCACAGCGGTCCTAGGCCCCAGGCCCCGGGAGACGGGGCTCTGTCCTGGGAGGCAGGTGTCCATGGCCACCTTCTCAGGGACAGGAGCGCCTCGCTGGGCCCCGCTCTGGTCCACACCCCGTCCTCCTCCCCAGCCGTCGTCTTCACAGGGCTGGCCGACTCAGTGAGATAACGTCTGGGACCCGCGCTTGGGCCAGGGCCAGGCCGGGAACCAGAGCCGTCAGCCGTCAGCCCGAGCATCACCATAAGGAAGGTGACCTCTGGGTCCTGTCTGAGGCCCCTCGGGATGCAGGCCCGGCACTCACTCCCCACGGCACAGTTACACAGGGAAGACGGAGGGCCTGCGTCTGCGGCTTCCAGGAGGTGCTCACCGCATGGGGCGGGGCTCGGATCCCACCTGGTCCCACAAGGTGACCTTCCCCACCCGCACCCCAGCCCGCTGAGCCGTCCGTGCCCCCGGGGCAGCCCTGCAGGGAAGAGCTCTGCGGACAGGGACAGCCGGCGTCCCAGCCCAGTGGCGAGGAGGGGGTCACCCACGCTTCGAGGTGCTGCACTCGCAAAGAAGAGGCTGGAAGGCCCCGGGCAGAGGCCAGCAGGAAGCCCGGGAGGAGCACGGGGAGGGAGGCGCCGCCCAATGCAGGCCGAGGGCTTCACAGAGCTCTGCCTCCTTTAGGGGTCATCTGGCTCCATCCGCACCTCCGGTCACTCTTGCTGCGCTGACCCAGGGACTTGATGGAGGGAGGAGGAGGAAGAGGAGGAGGACCATGCGGCCCCACCCTGGTGCCCGGGCTGGCAAGGGAGACATCACAGATCGGAATCCTCCCTGGAGCGAGGGGCTGGCAGAGCCTGGGGCCGGGGCAGTGGGTGGGCCGCAGGGCTGCGTGTGGGACAGGGCGAGTTCCGTTTTCTCCTCCTCGATAAAGGAGGCAACGTCACAGGAGGAAAGCGATTTCTTCACACACCTAAACCTCTGCTGATGCCTCTCTGGCGTGGGTACTTGGTGGACGGAGCCAGGGCCGGGCAGGCAGTGCAGGGATTCTGTGGGCTTCGCTCCTGCACGACCCCCCTCACTGCCCCTCTCCAACAGCAGGGTCCGTTCCCGGTCACTGGGTCACTTGGTGTTTCCCGCACACCCGTAACGGGGCTTGGCACAGGCACCTGAACACCTGTAGGGGGCACAGTGCAGGGCACCTGTTAGGAAAGGAGAACGGAAGGAAGGAACAACTTGGAATGTTCCACGCACGCAGGCAGCTCCGCCTGTGCGGATCAGAGAGGACGGGACAGGTTCCAGGCTGTGGCCGGGTGAGGCCTGGCGGGTGGAAGGACCCAGGAGCAGGAAGACGCAGACCTGTGTGCTGGAGCCACGCAGGCAGGAGGCGGAGGAGGGCGGTGTGCACACCGAGCCCTGCGGGCCTGAGCGCCCCGTGCATGCCGGTGCCCTCTGGCACTGTGCTAAGGAACGGGAAGCCACAGGTGGGTTGGGAATATGGGGGAGACAGGAGCAGTCTCCGGCTGTGGACGCATCTCGAGATGCACCCCTTCTCCGCAGTGCTGCCGAGACTCTGGCCGAGGGTGGGTGTCCCCAGGGCCCTGAGATCACCGTGCAGCGCAGGGCCGGTGACACTGGCTCGCCCATGCCTGATTCCGTCCCTGCAGCTTCAAGAATGACATCACCGTGTGGACCCGCGATGTCCGGGTCCATGGCTCTGAGCTAAGGAGACCGAGGCCAATGACAGAGATGGATGAGGCGTGAGGGACCCCAGGGGGACAGCAGGTGACAGGGAAGGCGGGAAAAGAGGACAAGAAGGTGCACCCACAGCCCTGTGGCTGCTGTTGTACTGTTTGTTATCACTGCCACTGACGTTATTTCCAAGCACAATGGCACTTTGATTTGAACCACCTCTGTGCGTGCACACACATGTGCACACGCACACACGCACACACGTGCACGCACAGGTTCACGTCCAGCTGCAGAAGTCTTGGTCAGGCAGCGTTCACCTCCCAGACCCCAGAGCCGCCTGCCCCACCCTGCAGCGTGCAGCCGGGGCGCACACGCAACCTCTGACCTCTGACCATCAGCGCGGACGTCTGACGCTTAACCAGCAGTCGACTGACAGGTCGACCCTCAAGTGGGTCGGCAGCTCGGCGGCGTTTCTGTTCAGTCGGGGCTGAGCGGCTCTCCGGATGGGTGAGCTCTGTCCCAGAGCCACA